>JAPKLW010002703.1:0-37126 GCA_026898455.1 Plectranthus barbatus | reverse complement strand
TATTCTTGATATCCTAAGAACGATCCTTGGCAAGAATTTAATAATGGTAACTCATGTTGTCCATCGTAGACTCAAACCCTACAGATGCCACTTTCAATTTTACAAAAATTGGGTATTTGCGGAGCTAGACCCACCACTATTTCTTTACAATTGGCTGATAGATCTACTGTACATCCTGAGGATAAGATTGAGGATGTACTTGTGAGAGTAGATAAATTTATATTCCCTGCAGATTTCATCATCCTAGACTATGAAGCAGATAGGGAGGTACCTATCATCTTGGGAAGACCATTTCTTGCTACAGGAAGAACACTAATTGATGTACAAAAAGGAGAGTTGATTATGAGAGTGCAAGATGAACAAGCCACTTTTAATTTGTTCAATGCTATGAGAGCTCATGATGATTCAGAAGACTATTTTTCTGTGGAAGTTCTGGAGGAAGTTATAGAGGAGTTCTTTGAGAAAAATTATTCTGGGAAGGAAGATGAGATTGAAGAATTACCAAGTGAAGCTGCAGCATGGGTTGAGCAAGGCCAAAAGTTTGGGGGAGTTAGGCAATCATTTGAGCCATTGGATCTGTTATCTAGAGACATAAAGGAATCTAAATCTTCTTTGGAAGAGCCTCCAGAGTTGGTTCTTAAACCTTTACCCCCGCACCTGAAATATGCTTACTTGGGTGAATCAGATACACTTCCTGTAATTATAGTAGCAAATTTGAAAGAAGAAAATGAGCAGAGTTTGCTGGGACTATTAAGAAGGCATAAGCGAGCAATAGGATGGACTATATCTGATATTAAGGGAATAAGTCCTACGGTTTGTATGCATAAAATTTTGATAGAAGAAGGGAGTAAGAATTCTGTTCAACCACAGAGGAGACTGAACCCTAATATGAAAGAAGTGGGGAAGAAAGAAGTAATCAAGTGGCTGGATGCAGGGATTATCTTTCCTATATCTGATAGTTCTTGGGTGAGCCCGGTGTAGTGCGTTCCAAAGAAAGGAAGAGTCACAGTGATCCAGAATGAGAACAAAGAAATGATCACTACTAGAACAGTAACTGGATGGAGAATTTGTATTGACTACAGGAAACTGAATGATGCAACAAAGAAGGATCATTTTCCTTTGCCATTCGTAGATCAAATGCTGGACAAGCTAGCTGGGCTGGAGTTTTATTGCTTTTTGGATGGATATTTAGGGTATCATCAGATAGCAATAGCTCCAGAACATCAAAGTCTGACAACATTCACTTGTCCTTATGGAACCTTTGCCTTTAGAAGAATGCCATTTGGGATGTGCAATGCTCCAGCAACTTTTCAGCGCTGTATGATTGCTATCTTTTCTGAAATGATAGACAATGGGTTGGAAATCTTCATGGATGACTTTTCAATGTTTGGGGAAGATTTTAAGGCATGTTTAGAGAATTTGGAAAAGGTTATGAAATTGTGTGAAAAAACACAGTTGGTGCTGAACTGGGAAAAGTGTTGTTTTATGGTGCAACAAGGGGTAGTTTTGGGGCACAAGATATCAAAAGCTGGAATGGAAGTAGACCCAGCTAAGATTGAAGTAATAGAAAAGATGGCTGTCCCAAACTCAGTCAAGGCAGTTAGAAGTTTTCGGGGACACGCAGGATTTTACCGAAGGTTTATAAGAGAGTTCTCCAAAATTGCAAAGCCTTTATCTGAATTACTGGAGAAGATTAGGAAATTTGAGTTTACACCACAATGTATGGAAGCATTTCTGAAGCTGAAATCCGCTTTAGTTTCTGCACCAGTTATGCAACCACCAGACTGGAATTCTCCATTCGAACTTATGTGTGATGCCAACAATTATGCTTTGGGAGTAGCGTTGGGACAGAGAAAAGAAAAAATATTCAGGGTAATCTACTATGCAAGTAGAACCCTTGATGGAGCTCAGAGAAATTATACAACCACAGAGAAAGAGTTGTTGGCTGTGTTGTTTGCCTTTGACAAATTCAGGTCATATCTGGTGGGATCCAAAGTGATTATCTATACTGACCATTCAGCAATCAAGTATTTGATGGCAAAGAAAGATGTCAAGCCAAGGTTGATCAGATGGATTTTATTGCTGCAAGAGTTTGATATGGAAATCAGAGACAAGAAGGGAACTGAAAATCAAGTAGCAGATCATCTCTCGAGATTAGAAAACCATGATGGAAAAGAAGAGATTGAGCAAGTAAATGATAAGTTTCCACACGAGCAGCTAATGAGATGCGAAGAGAAAACTCTATGGTATGCTGATATGGCCAACTATTTGGCTACAGGAAGGAGACCTTATGGAATTAAGGGGCAGCAATTTCATGACATGAAGTACTACTATTGGGATGATCCAATGCTTTACAGACAGGGATCTGATCAAATCTTCAGGAGATGTGTACCAGAGAAGGATGTGCAGGCAATTTTGGCAGACTGCCATGCTGCAGCATATGGAGGGCATTATAGTGGACAAAGAACAGCTGCAAAGTTCTGCAGTCAAGTTATTTTTGGACTACTATATTTAAAGAATCATTTTTATTTGTGAAGAATTGCGATAGATGTCAAAGGGTAGGAAATCTACTTGCTAGAAATGCGATGCCATTGAATAACATCATTGAGGTGGAATTGTTTGATGTGTGGGGAATGGATTTTATGGGTCCCTTCCCAATGTCTTTTGGGAATGAATATATTTTACTGGCAGTGGATTATGTTTCTAGGTGGGTCAAAGCATGGGCCCGCAATGATTCAGCCACAGTGATGAAATTCCTTCACAAGAATATTTTCACCAGATTTGGCACGCCAAGGGCTTTAATAAGAGATGAAGGCACTCATTTCATCAACAAGAGTTTGTCTATAATGTTAGCCAAATATAATGTCACTCACAGAGTTTCTACAGCCTACCACCCGCAGATTAATGGGTTAGCAGAGCTTTCCAACAGAGAGGTGAAGAGTGTTCTTGAAAAGGTGGTTAATGTTACCAGAAAGGATTGGTCCAAGCATTTAGATGATTCACTCTGGGCCTACAGGAATGCGTATAAAAATACTTTGGGAATGTCACCTTATAGGCTAGTTTTTGGGAAGGCATGTCACTTGCCTCTGGAGTTAGAACACAAGGCATACTGGGCAACAAGGAAGTTGAATTTAGATCCAAAGTGCAGTGGGGAAAAGAGGATGTTGCAATTGAATGAGCTCGATGAACTGAGGTTGCAATCATATGAAAATGCCAAATTATACAAGGAGAAAGTAAAGAAATGGCATGACAATAGGATTTCAGAGAGGAAGCTAGAAGAAGGACAACAAGTGTTGCTGTTTAATTCCAGATTGAGGTTGTTCCCAGGAAAATTGAAGTCGAGGTGGTCAGGACCTTTTACATTGGTCAAAGTATATCCACATGGAGCAGTGGATCTGAAGAATGAAGATACTGGAGAAATATTCAAAGTGAATGGAGCAAGAGTGAAGCTTTATCATGGGGAGAACATAAACAGGGAGAAGGGTTCCATTTTCATTAAGGAACCTTAGGCAGCAAGCTCCCTGAACCAATGAAGGGAATGTCATGTAAATTTCATCAAACCAGTTCAGAGAGTTGTTCTTTTAATTTACTCGCTAGTTAATATGTTTAATTTTTTTATTTAGTTTTTAATAGTTTAATATTGTTTTTCTTCAGTGTTGCAGCATGTAAATAGCATGAATTCAAATAGATTAGAGAAGGACACATGGAAGGCAAGTAACCGTTCATGAACTGCCGCTGACATCATCAAGAGAGAAGACTCACTTTTAGCAGGTTATTTGTGGTAGTTAAATTTTTTAATTTTATATTGTGTCGTTGATAAACACTCACTCTGTGCATGTTATTGATATATTTATGCTTAGATTATACTTCAAACTGAGCCATTACATGATGTTTTCATGCATTATTCCTATTCTTTAAGGAATGATTACGTTTGGTCTAGTTTGTGATTGTTTATGCAGATTTCATGCACATTTGAGTTGTTTACAAGATTTGACCAAGTACCCTGGGGCCAATCGATGCTAACTTGCATCGGAAAGAGGAAGAAGTGAGAAAAGACCGAACCCAAATATGTTTTAGGCCAAAATTCAATGGAAACCCATCCTGAAAGCAGTTGATGTTCAAATAAGCAGGCACAAATTCCTCCACAGATGGAATTCAAGCTAATGTATCATGTCAATAGATAGATATTCGAGTTAGCTTTCCAATGCAACTGGAATCAGGTCAATCGGAGTTCGGGAGCAAAAGTTATGGCCAAAACCGTGGGACTGCGCACGTTCGCAACGTACTCGGCGACCCACATGCACAACCGGCGATCGCCGGTTATGTAGACGGGTCGCCGGTTATGCATTTTTCTCCATCAGCTTCGTCGCACGATCGACGACCCACGTGCATGGTCGGCGGTCGCCGATCGCGCATTCCAGATCGCCGATTTTGTCCTATTTTGACGAATTCTGGCGAATCTGAAACCCAAAACCATATCTTTTGGAGATTTGAAGAGCCCCAACTATAAATAGGAGGTCCCTGAACGTGAATAAGTTCCTTTTATCAATTTTTGAAGATCTAACGCATAGAACTGAGGGCAAAAGGCAGGGGAACTTGAAGAGCACTACAGTTATTGAAGATTGAAGACTACGGTTTTTAGTTTCCATGTTTTTCTGTTCTTGTGACTCTTCATCTTTTGTTTTTCCTAAGCTTAGCATGATTGGCTAAACTCCCTCATGGATTCTAGGGTTTGAAGCTTTGTATTTATTCGTTCAACAATTTATGTGATTTAATGTTCCTTTTCCTTTGATGTTCTAATTTAATTTGGGATTTTCAATAATTGCGATTAACTGGCCATTGATTGTGATTTGAATTGATAGTTTTTGAACCGAGAGGTCTAGGTTATCAATTAAGACGCAAATAAATTAGATTTATTAGAATAATTGTCCGAGAGGAAATTGAACTTTTAAAGGGTTTTGAAATCTAAGGTTTTTATCAAGAGTAAACGTCCTTTTGCGCATCCGAGAGGAGTCACTAGGTCTTTTATTTCCATGTTATGGTTTAGAGTCCGAGAGGATCACCTGATAACACTTTCGTGATTGCTCACATCTCTGGAAATTAAATTGGGATTGAATTGCATGAAAACGTTGTTTGTTTAATACTCAAAGTGGATTGCCCTGGAATCCTGTTTTCTCACGTGCTTTCGAAAAATCTTTAATTGTTCTTTTTATTTTATTACTGCTTTAAAATCAATTAGTGTAGATAAACCAAATTCCTTTTATGATTCGCCTAGATAGTAGTACGGTATCTATGTTTTAGTGCTTAGTTGTGTTTCGAGCCTGCAGTCCTTGAGTTCGATAATTTATTACTTGCCCTCTGCAGTGGTCTGTACACTTGCAGCTTTAGCGAAACGTGCTATCAGTCGTTTCAAAGGAAGTCGAAAGGGTTTCTATTTTCTGTATATATTACTTCTGCTTTATAATTCTGAAAAACCAAAAAAGAAAGTTCACCAATTCGGGCATTCGAAAGGAGAAAATGACAAGCAAAGCAAGAAAGGCTGAAGGATTGTGAGGTTAAATAGTCACTGTAAGTATTCTCACTCTCGATATTCGCTAGCATTATGATTTTAGTCTGGGATAAAACATGGGAAAACATGCAGCCGAAGGTAGTTTCTAGGTTAATTCTTCCGAAATTTTTAGTGCGAACATGTTTCTCTTGAGTTTGTTTGATAATTTTTGTGAAATTTATGCTTGGAGAATGTGCGAAATTATGAGAATGTGATGGGTAGTTGGTTTTAGAGATATAATGTGCTATGTTTTATGCATGCGGGACTGTGGAAGGGTGCTTTCTTGTTGATTAATGCAAATTTTGATTCGAGTGAGAGAAATTACTTAACCCTACCAATTTTTGTTGAATCTGCGAGCCAAACTTTCTGAATGATTTGTTGAAGCATAATGTTTGGGGGAGGGAAATTTGTTTCACTTGGATGATTTGTTTTGAGAAGAGGTTATGATTGTTAAGGAAGGGGTGATATACTTGCGCATTATTCGTGAAAAAAAATTTATCCTGCACTTATTTTTTTCAAAATTTGGGTTGAGTGCAGAGATATCAGGGATGAAAACTAAACAACCCGCGAAGAGAAGGCCTGGATTAGCGGAAGAAAGTCCAACCCCGAGTCCCAAGAAAAAAGGGAAAGAGCCAGAAAAGCCAGTGTGAAGATCTAGTCGCGCTGCTCTCTCTATCATGGCTAGCAGAAATGCTAAGCTTCCTCAGACAAGTGTAGACAATCCTGTGGAAGTTACTAAGAATGAAACACGCGTCGTGAATAAAGGAGCACAGGCAGAGAAGGCAAAGAAAGCAAAGGTAGACTTGTTGCAAAATCTGGTGGAAGCCGCTAAGAGGTTGCGTGTGACTGAAGAAGAAAAAGGGAAGGCAAAAGGAAGCAAGAAGACTGCATCGACCCCTGCAAGCACAAAGAAGAATGAATCATCAAGCTCTGCTAAGAAAAGACAGCAGAAGTCAGTCCCTAAAGCACAACCCAAGAAAGTAACTACCCCAACAAAAGAATCGAGGCAAAAGAAAGTTGAAGATACGAAGATGACCGAGGGAGAAAGTTCTGAACAGGATGAAGAAGCAAGTCAAGAGAGTGAGGAGGCAGAGACAGAATATGAGAATAAGCAGGAATTACAAAGTGAAGACGAAGTTGCGGCATCCGAGGAGCAAGCAACAGAAGAGTCAGAGGCTGAAGAAGAAGAACCTGTTGAAGAAGAGAATGATTCGGAGGAGGAAGTAGAGGAACCAAAACCACAACAAAAGAAGGATAACAAGAGGAAAACAGAGGAAGAGATGTCTGAAGGCGAGCGAGAGCCTATTCTTAGAAATCCGAAGACAGGGAGGAGGATAAAAGTTGTGGCAGTGAAAGAAGGAGGAACAACCAGCAAGTCGCAAAAAGGAGGAAAGTCGAGCCAGAAAGAGCAAGTCAAAAAGGGCAAAAAAAAAGTAGGAGAAGAGAAAGCCCTAACCAATGATGAAGTTGACAATCTCCCCAAATTTTCATCCAAGTTGCACAAGGAAAGGATGAAGTTTGTGATGGAGCGGCAGCTGTTGATCGAGCGAGGTTTCAAGAATCTGAAGGTGTTACCTGCTGAGGTAGTGAGGCAAATTGAACAGCAGGGTTGGGAAAGTTTTGTGTTACCGCCGCCCTA
The DNA here is from genome assembly GCA_026898455.1 of Plectranthus barbatus. NCBI lineage: Eukaryota > Viridiplantae > Streptophyta > Magnoliopsida > Lamiales > Lamiaceae > Plectranthus > Plectranthus barbatus. The sequence continues at coordinate 29,939 of JAPKLW010002703.1, read as the reverse complement.
TCCCATCATTGCATTGGTTAAGGAGTTCTATGCAAATTGTGAGCAGCCCTCTACTAACAAGCCCGAGATTGTTGTTGTTGTTCGAGGAAAGGAAGTGAAGGTGAATGCCGAAGCTATACATGAGGTTTTTGGAACTCATGCACCAGAGCCAGATGAGTTTATGGAAATATGCTTCGCGCCTACAAAGGAGCAGTTGGATGAAGCCCTGAAGGTGGTAAGACTCCCGGGAGCACAGTGGAATGATGAGGCGAAGGACAACAAATATGTGCTCTCCAAGTTCCTACATGCTGAAGCGAATTTATGGTTGCAGTTCTTGAATAACAGGATCAGCCCAAACACTCACAACACCAACATTGGTCAGGACCGTATTCTCATGATTGTTGCTATCCTAAAGGGTGATCCGATCAATTATGCACCTTTCCTGGTTGACGCTATCGGCTATTCTGCCTCCAACGAACGAGGACCTCTATTTTGCCCCTCGCTGATTTCTGAACTTTGCAAGAAAGCTGGAGTCCCCTTTCATGATGAAGAGCTACGGAAGACCATGCGAACCTTGTTCAATGTTGAATACTTGCGTCAGAGGCATGAAAACTCCCAGAAGAAAGAGGGAGTGGAACCTTCATCAGCTAACCCAAAATTTGTGCAGGTTTTGCAGACTGAATTGCATGAAATTTCCAACCAAAATGCCCAGCTTTTGAAGGAGTTTGAAGATCTTCACACTATGATGATGGAAATGCAGTTTCAAACTGAAGAGTTGGTGAAAGAGGTGAGGAGAAGGAAGGCTGAACAAGGGACGTCTGCTGCTGGAAGGAAGAAGAAGTCCAACTGAGGGCTGTGGTCATTTCTAAACTCTACCTTTGAAAAGAAACTCTATTTTTATTTTGTTGTTGTCGTTGAAGTTTGGGTGATTGTGTGAACCCGTAGTTTTAGTTTGTTTGTTTGTGTTTGATGTTTTTGTTTTGTCTGAAAGGATGTTTAGTTGTTTTAGGTGATGGTTTACGAAGTATTAATATTAGGTCTATTATCTTGTCTCGGGCTTGATGATGTGGGTGTCTGAGTGTTCTCCTTACTTGAAATTTCATGAGTGACGAGTGAGTGATTGAGAGTCAGCCCCCAAGATTTTCAAGTTTAATAGTAGGATGATAGGCTAGTTTGGAATACAAAGTTTTTGGAGTTCTTGTTTTGAAAAACTTGATATGCTACATGCTTTAGTTTAACTGGTACTTTAATTTTGCTGAGAAAAAAAGCATGTGAGATGCCACCTACCTGAAAGATGCTAGCCCATTTGAGACGAAATCTGAATGCGTGTTAAATTAGGAAATGATCTAGGCAGTTGTTTCATCTTTGTGTCTGCTGATGTTCTTTCATTTTGTATTTATTGTCATTGCACCCTGATTTGAGCTTAGAGCCTTTCATTTGATTCTGACCATAAAAGATGTGAGCTATTTACCCATACACTCGCCCTGATCTGAGAGGCAAGTCTGCTTAGGTTCTTACACTCAGTGGATAGAAAATAATGGGGGGGGGAATAGAGTCGAAATAGAATTGATCATGTATAAGCATGAGAGCTCGGTTGTAAATAAATTATGATGCAGCCTGTAAGTAGCATAAATTTAAAAAAAAAAAAAAAAGAGGAGAAGAAGAATAGAAAAGTAGATGGGAAAACAACCATCTAAAAGAAAAATCCCGGAGTTTTGAATAAGTTATGATCCCTCCTTAGTAATCTCAAAAATAAATCCTAAGTGAAAGACCTATAGCATGCCTCTTAGATTCATTAGTCACTTTATCCAAAATTTCCTACCTTAGCCACAGCCTTACATTAGAAGCTCATAAAGACCTTTTGATCTTAATGTGATACAGTTTCTATTAGTGGAGAGTGTGCTAAAGTCTGAAGGTAGTCAAAAACATTGGCATCAATGATCATGAGGGTTGTAATAGAAGTTAAGTTTAAACTTGAAGCATTTGTTAGCTATCTTGCTGAAAATGTTTTGAACTTTTGATTCTCAAGCTAGCTTAGATTACTTCAATTAAACTTATTAAATTGTGGTGGTTGAAGCTTGATCACTTATGATTCACGAGTGAGATTTTTCTTTTGTTTTCTTTTGTGTAAACTGAGAGCTCCGAGGCAAGAATATGTAAATTAAGTTCTTTGTATTGTGTTTGAGTCTCAGTTGCTTGGGGACAAGCAACCCTTTAAGTTTGGGGGAGTGATAACTCTCTTAAAGAGTTATTATTTTGTTTAGAACTTAGTTAATTACGTGTTAGAATAGTTTTGTTTTGTCAAATAATCAGGAAAATATATGAATATTGGTCAAGTTATCAAGTTTAGGATTTTATTCATGTTTTGGTGTCACTTATGAGTTTTTGCAAAGGAATTGTGTGAAATGTGCCACAGGTCTTATTATGCTAAAGCATAGCAATTGCATGAAGGATTTACACCATGTCGCAGCATGGGAGCAGCATAATATGCTCACTCTTGAAGAACATTTGGGACCACATCAGACAGAATTTCAGTACTTTTCAGAGTTTGTTCCAAAAGTAAGCCAGGTGTCACTTAAGAGTATTGCCAGAGCTGGAGGGTAGATTGAGCAGCCACGTGTAGAGTTGGGATGAAGCTGAAAGGGGACAACAAAGATATTTTGCCAAAAAGGGGGATGAATGAGGGTAACGAGATACATGGTAGAGCGTCGGGAAGCTGAGAAGAGCGTCGAGCTGTGAGGAATAGCGTGGATAACACCGCCAATCAGAACAGTTTATTTTTTTACGCAGTTTATTTAAGCTTTCTAAGTAGTTGATGATTGGAAACATGAACTTGAATATCATCATCGTTTGTTGTTTATCTTTTGTAAGCATGAGCTAAACTTTTGAAGCTCGGGTTATTGACTGATTTCCTTCTTGAATGTATGCTGAAGTTGTTATTGCATTAAATCTGATGTTGATCTTGATTCTGAATTGATTGTCTGCCTAAGCACGGGAGTGGTAGGTCAAAATTGTCACCTAGTGAAACCGAAAGGAGATCTAGGACAAGGGAGTTATGATCGATCTTGAATGTTAATGTAGACATACATAGGATTTAAGACTTGTTATAACCCCTGTTTTGAAATGACTTGTTTGAAAGCGAAACTTAGCATAGACATATGCAAGCTAGCAAGAAAACATATATCTAGAGCTATGACAATAGTCTAGGCAAAGAAAAGTGTTGTTGCAAGAATCAGAGTTGATGTCTGAACAATGCTGCAGCATATAGGAAAGAGGATGATCAAAAGTCGGTAACCCGAGTATCTTTCATTATTATTTAAAAGTCCTTACTAATAGTTTATGATCATTTTGTGCGAAGAAAAATTGTTATTAGTTATAGCACTGTTTGGGTTTATTTTATATGCTTTCTTGTTATTTTAGCTTAGAGAAGTACGACTTACTTTGATTTGGAAGCAATATAATGTGCACGACTCACTTTCACTCCCTTGGGTACGATATTTGGACTTCGATCTATATTACTTATTTAAGACATACATGTACTTGCATATAATTATAATAGTTATCAGTACACACCGAACACGTGCTCAAACTTCATCGGTAAGCATCTAAGTACCTTCTCGATCAACTTCTTTTCTTCTAGAGATTCTCCATAGCCTTTGATTTGATTTGCAATAAGAGATACTTTGGAAAGAAAATCTTGCACATTTTCATTTTCTTTCATCATCAAAGTATCGAAGTCTCGCCACAAATTGTATAGCTTGATTGTGATGACTTTCTCATGTCCTCCAAATTGATTCTTCAATACTTGCCCAGCATCTTTTGATGTATTGGCTGTAGTAAGTGCATAAAGGACAAGGCTCTTGCATCTTTGGTCTTGTTCACTTTATACTCCTTCTTTTATTCACTTGATAGATCATTTAGATCTTCTTAAGTTTGTGCTGTAAATCCCTCTTCAACTATATCCCATAGATCATGAGATATAAATAGTGTTTGCATTAGAACACTCCATTGCTCATTATCTTGTCCACCAAAAATGGGGACACCTTGCTGCGAATATGTGAATGCTTGTTCGATGCTGGAGCATGCCATCTGAACAGAGGGGATAATTTATTTGAAGGCAAGGGTGGCTCTTGATACCAAAAATATGTTGGGTATTTGTATTGAAGTGATTTGGAGGAACGAAAATGATTTCATAATTTCTGAATATGATTGAAAATGATTGATTAAAAATGATAGAACATGGATCCTATTTATAGGATTTACATAGGAATAGACAAAGAGACACTTTGACCATATTAAATACAATTCATGTATTTAACTAGTTCATGTATCTTCATGATTCATGAATCTTCATCTTCATGTATCTTCCAAATGCATCTCCTTGAATCTTCAAATGTAGGTAAGTTGAAGGTCACTTTAAGATTCTAAATTAACCTTTCAGCAGTTTCAAAGTCAAGAAGCGTGTTGAACAGGAACCATTAATGAGTTGTTGGAATGAAGATGTGAGTATTCAAATGTAGGTAAGTTGAAGGTCACTTTAAGATTCTAATCATCCTCTCACTTTATGTGTTGATGCATTCTCTACAGCTACATATATTATCAATCGGTTGTCGTCTATCCCTCTTGATGGTATTTCTCCGTTCCAGGCCCTGTACGATTGTGCTCCAAATTTTAGAAATTTTCATCCCTTCGGTTGCCGCGTTTACCTGTGTCTTCGAGATTATGCTGCAAATAAGTTCTCTCCGCGCAGCATCCCTTGTATTTTTATTGGTTTTTCTCCTCATCACAAGGGTTATAAATGTCTAGATCAAGTCACCTTGAAGATTTACATTACTCGACACGCTCGCTTTGATGAGTCTCTTTTTCCTATGGTGGACTCGTCGAACGGGGCAGGTATTTCTCAGCTCAACATATCCTTCTTTCTCGAGCCCGCCAGCTCCAAAACATGTCTCTTCGGCAGAAAGTGTTGCGCACGCCCCCCTGCGCAATATGCCCTGCCGAGGCCGCTACTGATCTTATCCCACAACCAGTCTCACCGGCTCCTTCGCCTCTGCCACCTGATTAGACACCAGCCCCTCGTAACGTCCATCCTATGATTACACAGGCTAAAGCAAGCATATTCAAACCTCGCCATCTTGCCTTCTAGAGCGACACAGCCCTTCATCGTGCTCTCGTCACTTCCACCGAACCTCGGAGTTACAAATTAGCTATTAAGGATCCTATTTCGTGTGTTGCCATATCTGAAGAAATGGATGCCCTTCACAAGAATAATACATGGACGTTGGTGTCGCGGCCTCTGAACACAAATATCATAGGGTCCAAATGGGTGTTCCGCACCAAGTTTCGATCTGACGGCTCTATCGAGCAACACAAGGCTCGCCTTGTTGCTCAAGGTTTCTCACAAATACCGGGCATGGACTTCTCACACACCTTTAGTCCTATTATTAAAGCTGCTATTGTTCTATCGATCGTTGTTCATCGTGGCTGGTCTCTTCATCAACTGGATGTGAAAAATACGTTTTTGAATGGTTTTTTGTCAACGCCTGTATATATGGCGCAACCTCCGGGCTTCACTGACCCCAATTATCCAGATCATGTTTGTTTGTTATCTAAAGCACTTTACGGCCTCAAACAAGCACCTCACGCCTGGCTTCATCGCTTGAGTTCCTTCTTAATCTCATTAGGATTCATATGCAGTCGCGCGGATAATTCATTATTCATATTTTGTCGTGGCAGTTCGATTATTTATCTTCTTTTTTATGTTGATATTATTATTACGGGAAATAGCCCTTCCCATATCTTGGTCTTCATTAATCGTATGCAATCTGAATTCACGATTAAGGATATGGGACGGTTTAGCTATTTTCTTGGTCTAGAAGTAACATATACCGCTGATGGTTTGTTCTTGTCTCAGGCAAAATACGCGAAGGATATTCTTTTCAAGAATGAACTCCTCAACGCCAAACCAGTCGCGACTCCCCTACAGGCCGGGCTCGCTCTCTCTATTGATGGCAATTCATTTGATGACGTTACACGTTATCGGTCCATCGTCGGCACTCTGCAGTATCTCACTATCACACGCCCCAATATAGCCTACGCCGTCAACCATGTGAGTCAGTTTTTTCACACACCCACGCTTGATCATTTTCAAGCCGTCAAACGCATTCTTCGGTACATGAAAGGAACATTGTCTCTCACTATTTATTTCTCACGAATGTCGATGTGCAGCTTGCTCGCCTACTCGGACACCGACTGGATTCGCTGCCCCGATTTGTGTCGTTCCACCTATGGCTATGCTATCTATCTAGCGGGAAACTTGGTCTCTTGGAGAGCTTAAAAGCAACCCATTGTTGTTCGGTCCAGCTGTGAATCCGAATATCAGGCAATGGCCAATACCGCTGTAGAAATTCAATGGATTACATCCATTCTTTAGGAGCTTCATGTTGTTTTATCTGGGACGCCAACCTTATACTGTGATTTTAAGAGTTCGGTTTTTATCACTCAAAACCCGGTGGCTGACAACGCACCAAGCATATTGACATCGATTATCACTTTGTTCGTGAGTTGGTGCATGATGGGAAGCTTGACACGACACATATTTCATCCGAGCTTCAAGTAGCGGACATTTTCACCAAGTCCCTTCCTAAACCGCTATTCGAGCAATTTTGATCCAAGCTTCGAGTTGTCAACTTGCCGGTTCTCGCTTGAGGAGGGTGTTAACAAGATTTACGCATGACAGATTCATGCAAATATTTTTAGATATATGTAGGGTTTATTCATGTTTATCTTAGATATTCATATCTTTTTTATCTTTATCTTATATCTTTGTAAACTCTATATATTTCCCTATCAAGAGAGATGAAGATCTGAGGGATGCATAGGGAGGATGCCATGAAAATATTGTTGAACCAGTGGAATTGTATGAAGGTGAGGGAGATGATGGAGTGGTGGATGTTGCAGAAGTTTTGAGAAGGGGATTTTTGATGAATTGGATGGCCAGTGATTGCAGTGATTGTGCAGAAAGCGGCGGCCGTTGCGGTTTTAATGAAAGTTCTTTCCTTTTTAGGTGCTACTGCCCAGATAGACCTCATTCTAGGAGCTTCAAACCTGGTAAGAATTCTAACTCTCTCACTTTTTGTAGTTTTGTTTTACGCTGTTACTCTGTTTTTGGTTGAGCTTGAATTTCACGAACTTGCCTTTATTGACTGCACTGTAGTTAGTCTGCTTCTAGCTTGTGATATTTGATTTCCAACCTCTGATAAATTGTATTATACTAGTTCATGATTTCATATCTTGACGGGTAGACCTGAGGTGACATAGTTGAACTTGGCTTCTATTTGGTAGAATAATTTGTCAGAAAAGGCCAAGCAAGTTAGGTCCAATGCCAGCCATGTTTTTTAAAGTTGTTACATTCTATATGTTTAACTCTATAATTTAGTCAGCATGCCATACACTTGATATAGTTTAATCTATCAATCTCTGATGTTTTTAACTTGGATTAGTTTAAGGTTAAAAAGCATACAATGTCTGAAGTTTAGAAGTTGCAAAAGTAGGTAAAAACAGTTAGTAATACTGTCGGGCTAGGCCGCGTAGCTCATTCTTTCTGCCCTGATCAAACTTAGTCCAGGTAAAGGATATGAGGGACTAGCATTGGGGAATTCTTGCAGCCAAAAAGACTACATTGTATTAGGCTTAGTAATTAGTAACTGCAGTTTTCTGTAGCAACTTCCTTCAACTCTATGACTTGTTCTTGAATTGTCATTCTCATTTTAAGTCAGAAATCAAGGCTTTTTTGTCGTGATTGTTTTGTCTCCAAGCCAAATAACGCTCCATATCTAGTTTCCTAACCCTCATTATAGCTCAGTTTATTGGCTGACAGCAACCATTGAAAATGATATCAAATTCCATCATTTCAACGTAACCTTTTTCTCAGTTTCAGTATAAGGACACCTCATTTATCTTCTCACAGCATTTCCTTCTGATTCTTTAATCATGTTTCAAACAACCTCCATTTTCTATTTCTGTATCACACTTGTGCTACTGCACATTCCCTCAGTTCAATCAGTAGACGAAAAATACGAAGCCTGCAAGCCTAAAACCTGTGGTGCGGATCCCTCCATAACTATCAAGTACCCTTTCATTTTGGATGAAGAAAAAGACTTCTGCGGCTACCCTGGCTTCCATGTCGTCTGCAGAGACAACAAGACCATCTATCACACATCTCACGGTGACTACATCATCAACAACATCTCCTACGAGGATCACTCGTTTCGGTTAGTCAACCCAATGGTCTTAAACAAGGAATGCATACCACGTTTGCAATACTTTGCATTAGATCGATCTTCTTTCCTCTTTGATCACGACTTTGTCGACCTCAAACTTTTGTATTCTTGCGCCGAAACTCTCCCTCCTCTGTTCAACTACACTGAGCTCCAAACCTCGTGTGAATTCGGCCCCTTACCATCCTTTGCTGTTTTAGACCGTGAGAGGAAAGTTGCTTGTGAGAAAATGCCATGCCGTTATTGTGTGGCTGCACCGGTGGAGTTGGAGGAAAGTGATCGGAATGAGACGTTGGGAAGCAAAATAGACTATGAGAAGTTGTTGGAAAATGGATTCAGTCTGAGATGGAATGATGTGGGCTGCAGTGAGTGCGAAGATAGTGGTGGACTCTGTGGGTTTGAAGATAGCAATGGAACGGTTTGTTTCTGCCCTGACCGGCCGCATAGACAGCACTGCTATGATGACGGTAAGCCACTATATCTTTTGATTCTTTTCCACATATTGCTATTTTTCCTCCACCTCCATGATTGTGAATTCTCCACTAAAACTTGGTTCTGAATTCTGGTTGGTTGGGATTTATATGATTCTTTCCATGAGTATGCTTACACCATAAAATCCGTCGACGGTCATCCACCAACAAATTTCCAAGTCAAATCGAGTGTAAGACGGGAGACCTGCTCCATGTAGCGTACGATTTTCCATTGCTTTCGTAAATTGATCCTGAACCGTCTAGTTTACCGTACCAAATGTGTAGTCATTAACATAGAGTTTGTATTGTGGGTCAATTAAGTGCGGCGGGTTCTTTTCAACTTTAATGTTGGAATAGAAATATGTGCTTCAACTCTGAAAAAAGAAAAGGTAAAAGTGGCCATATTGCAAGGGAAGGTTCTTGCATTCAATATCCACCACCACCACAAGTTTCAAAGTCAAGCAGCGTGTTGGACAGAGACTGTCACTTCTTGGAATGAAGATTTGAATATTAAGCAGGATTTAGAATACAAATGCTTGCGTAGTTTGTTGAGGGAAATCAAAGTAGCTATGTCTCCTACCAAGAATTTCATAATCTTAATCCTCACCCATCTTCTTCTCCTCAGAGCTCATTCCAAATGCCAACTATCCTACCCCTGCAAAAATTACTCCATCGAATTCCCCTTCACTGATATTATGTCCCCCGAATGTGGATTGTTCTCCACAACTGCACTTTAAGTGAACAAATAGAATATCCAAGAGTTTATCTAGGGAGAGAGTTTCCATATGTAATTCTGGAGAAAGTATCAGCAAACAAATTCTTGATCCTGGATTCTGTTCTACAGAACTACATCAAAGACAGAAGCTGCAATTCCTACGTGAATTTGACTCTGCCGAAATCTCCTTTTGTTTCATTTTCATATTCCCCTAATCTCACCGTCTTCGCTTGCTACGAGCCAAGTAATGATACCCAACGCCACTTTTTGCAGGACAAAAGCACAACCTGTGATATCTTGAATTTTTACTACAGAACTCCACCAACTCATTTTCCAGAAACTGATCATGAAGTTCCTCCTCCAGGATGCGTAATGCATCAACTACCTATAAAGTCGGATCCAGACTACTCCGGTGATCTGGTCAATATGTTAACTCCAAATATCACTCTAGATTGGAATGTTTTAGAAGCTTGTGATGAATGTTATCATGAAGGAGGACAGTGTCTCACTAAAACTACTGCCAAAAGCAAAAAGATAGCATGACATACCAAAAAACTCCATAATTGTAGTAGGCTAGATGACTTATACTTGTTTGTTGTTTAAATGGACAGAGGTGTTTCAAAGTAATGGAATTCTGATACTTACAGTTACAATCAAATTTAGCTAGGTTGGTAGTTAGGAAATATTTTTACATTGTTACTCTGAGACTAAAACAATTCGCTACCCTAATCACTAGGTCCTGGGTCCTGCTGTGTGCTTAATTTAGCTAGAAGCAGAGTCTGGACTCTGGAAGTAAAGGAAACTTCAACGTCATCCTCCTCGACCATTTCAACAACGATTATTCCACCATTAATTCCAAATCTAAACGACAAAAAGAAGTACTGTATAAAGATTTTTCCAAGTCAACTTGTCGTGTTTCGTCGAAACGACTTGTAGGAATAGATGTATGAGAGCAAGAAAGCTGACACAAGGCAGGTAGATACAAAAGAAGGAGCTCTTGGGTATCTCTTTAACTTCACATCTTTTTACAAAACTTCTTCCCATTTCTTGTGCTCTGCTGAATCGCTTTCTTCCAGGATTTCACGCATGGATCTTGTCACCTCTTTCCTTTTGCTCTCATTTCACTTTCTTCTACTCAGACCAAATTCCGCATGCGAACAATCCTTTCCCTGTGGGGATTTTCTCTTAGAGTTTCCATTAACCAATTCTAGAAATCCCGGTTGCGGGTTGATTGTGGTAGATGGCTGTAATTCTTCTGCAAGCCCCAAAACTATTTTAGGACCAGCAGGCTCTAGCTATACTATTCTTCAGCAGATGTCTCCAAACAAATTTCTTGTTCAAGACACTCAACTTCTTGATTTCTTCAATAACAACGGAAGTTGTCTTCCCTTTACAAATTTGAGCATGCCTCAATTTTACCCTCTTTCATTTACATACTCCCCTAATATCACCTTGTTCACTTGCTACAACCAAACTTCTGATAATCTCATCCAAGAATATTTCTCAAGCTACCGTAGAATAAATATAAACAGTGGCAGAAGTCGATGCCAACCCGATATTACCACCGTGTACTATATGAATGAGACAACTGATGATTTACCTGATCTGAAGAATGATGGGATTCCTACAGCATGTTCAATGATTCAACTACCTCTGGAGCCTGCTGGAGATGGAGATGATCTGTTAAGTTGGTCAACTCCTCACTTCACCTTAGAGTGGAGTGTTCCTGAAACTTGTTTTACCAGTGAGAGTTCCAATGAATATGACTGTAGTGGAGGTATTATTTGATAGCACTTAGATATTTTTTTGTTAGACCTTAGATACTTATGAGTCCATGGGTTTCTAGAGTAGATATCCCGTATTTATCTTAAATATTATATATTTCTCTCTTTACATGTGTTGATCAGTAAATTTTTTAGTTTTTCTTTCTTCACTTGGGGCTAAATGTTGTCCTTTTTTGCAGGTAAGCACAGGATACTTAAAAAGACTCTTTTTATAGGTATGTCCCTTATGCCAATACTCAGCTTAGACATTCTCATTCGCAATCCAATCCTCTTGCTTCAGTGTATATAATTCACACTAAATAATACTCCCTCCGTCCCAAATAAATTGTCCACATTTCCTTTTTCGTCTGTCCCACAATATTAGTCCACTTTCCTAAAATAGTAAATTTCTCACGCTCATCAATAAAATATTCATCCCACTATCACCCACTACTACTCACATGCTTTGGTTATCGTGCCCGGACAAATGTGGACAATTTGACCGGGACGGAGGGAGTATTCCATAATCACTTTCTTCACCACCCTGCGCAACTTTTTTTTTAAAAAGTATTCGTGTTTCATTTTATGCTTGAGCTCCAATGTTATCAAACAGTTTCACCGAAATGATACCATTTATCACAACAGGAGGTATAACTATGGCAGCTCTTACATCCACTTTGATAATTCTATACGTTTTCATCCGGAGAAAGCATGCAAAGGCAAAACAAGAGCTTGAAAAAGACATCAAACTATTTCTAATGAACAATGGAAATCTTGCCCCAATGAGATACAAATACTCAAGCATCAAGAAAATAACCAAGTCATTTAGTGAAAACTTGGGAAAAGGAGGTTATGGTAGCGTCTATAAAGGACAGTTTCCTGATGGACATCTTGTTGCAGTGAAAGTCTTGGATGAATCAAATGGAAATGGGGAGGACTTCATGAATGAAGTTGCCAGCATTAGTAGAACTTCCCACATCAATATTGTGGCTCTTCTGGGATTTTGTTTTGAAGGTTCTAAAAGAGCTCTGATTTATGATTTCATGCCAAATGGATCTCTCGAAAAATTCATTGACAACACAGCTTCCTCAGCAGCAGAATTCGGATTGGGATTGGATAAATTGTTTGATATTGCACTTGGGGTAGCTCGAGGGTTGGAATACTTGCATCAAGGCTGCAATACGAGAATCTTGCATTTGGACATAAAGCCTCAGAACATTCTTCTGGATAAGGACTTCAATCCAAGAATCTCAGATTTCGGGCTGGCAAAAATGTGTCCAAATAGATCAAGCATAGTATCAATGATGGTGGCGAGAGGGACAATAGGATACATTGCCCCTGAAGTGTTTTCTAGGAACTTCGGAGAAGTGTCTTACAAGTCTGATGTATACAGTTATGGAATGTTGGTTCTGGAAATGGTTGGAGGAAGGAAAAGTATCAATCGAGGAGACGTAGATCATACCAGTGAAGTATACTTTCCACATTATATCTACAAGCAACTTGAGATGGATGATGATGTGGTTGAAAAAGTGAATGAAGATGAAACCCTAGTTGTTAAGAGAAACCTGATAATTGTTGGGTTGTGGTGCATACAGACAAATCCCAAAGACAGACCGTCGATGACGAAGGTGGTGGAAATGTTGGAAGGAAAACTTGGAGCATTGGAGGTTCCACCTAAACCATACCTTTCCTCACCTCCAAGATTAGCTACAACCATTTCATCATTTTCTCAGTCTATGTAGAACATTTTTATCGCATTTATATCAATAAAAACAAATAGAACATAACATTTGCTCTCTCATTAGTCATTATACCTCAAAGTCACAGATTTCCAGTATGTGTCTCAAATGCTAGAAATAACTTCATTCATTATGTGTTAACCACCATAAATTTTTGTTCATGCATAGCAGCTTCAACTTATTTGTCTAATCTGACGCCCCCAAACTGATTGCTGTAGCCTGTATATATAAAGAGAAAATTGGAGATCAAGAAAAGTTGGTTTGGTTTGTCAGAAATTAGGATTTATATATAATTTATTGACTCAAAAGGGATTGAAAACTCAGGTACGTAGTCGCCATTTAGGTCAGTTAATTAATCATTCCAGCGACTGTTCAAAATCTGATGCATATTTAAGTCCTAAAGTCTTGTACTAAAATATTTCTTATTCCAGTAGCGTGATTGATCTAAACAATGACTTTGTCTCAACGAAACAATGTAAACCGGGTTCAAGCCAAAGACAACTACAAAATTTCTTTCATGCTGCATCGTTGTCTGAAAATCTCTGGTTTTCTTGCATGGCTACAATCATGTTTCTGCTTTTCTTGCTCCCAATTCATCTTCTTCTTCTCAAAGCTGATTCCAAATGTCTAGAATCCTTTCAGTATGGAGATCTCAGAGTAGGAACTGAATGCTAAGTAATATTCACCAAGTATGAGCTTCAGTTTAGAGCCTTAGCCTCGTGTACTTAGATAGATGCACAGAAGTGAATAACATTAGTTAGAAACTTAAGTCTCGTGTATAAATTGTACACGGAATATCAAATAGCTTTGCGTAGAAAGTTTGGCAGAGTGTCGGCTTATCTTTGCTTTAGAGTTCGTAAAAATTTTCTTGTTGAATCATTGAACTAATTATAGGCGCTGGTTGACAATGTGAATTTCTCCCTGTTACACACGTTGAACCAGCCATTAGATACAAAGATTGAGTCGTCCAATCATGGTCATTCTTCCTGCTTTTTCGTCTGCTTTTGCTTTTGGCAGTGTACTTTCCAACTGCTCTTGTCAAACTATGTTTCAGTTTAAAGAATCCAAGTCTGAGTTTTCTCGTACTTATTTTTTACTTTACTTTGAGATGATTCAAATCTGACTTCGAACACTTGTGTTTCACGTGTTCTTGGAATATTGAAACTGAAATCTGACATTTCCAAAGTAAGTTTCAGTTTCCATCTTACTTCGAAAAAACTCAGATTTCAGAAACTAAGTTTCTCGCCTTACTAAGTTTCAAGCACGAACACTTGACTTCAGCACTTCAAGTTTCTTCGGATTCTTCTCTTCAAGGATAGAAACTTGGTTTTCGTCATATCGAGTTTTCGTCTTCTTGAATTCCATTTATCAGAAACTCAGTTTCTGATTATCTCAGTTTCTAGTCTATTACAACTCGATCAATCCTATACAAAGACTATATTCGGAGATTCTAGAAATTTAATATTAAAGTAAGTTTTGACATATCAAAATATTAAAATAGGAGGTAAACTAAAACTCAGTTTATAACACTTGTTTTTTCACACCTTTAAAGATGGGAGGCCATGTTATATGTATGATTTATTTGTGTTGAGAGTATTTTGATAGTGTATGTATTGAGAAAAGATTTTTTAATGTCTTTAAAGTGATAGATTGAACGAAGGAAGTATAATCAGGTGGGAGTTCCTCTATATGAACTGTAGTTATAAAAGCACCTTATTTATAATTAAAATATTAAGAGTTCTGGATACATTGGAGATATCTCGGTGTATAGGTTTTAAATTAAGAATTAAAATCTTAAATGACCTATTTCATTATATTAAAATCTTTGTAAATAGGATGGCCTTTGGTTTGGTTCTTGTTGGGCCGTTTATTTGTTTAGCCCTTCCTATCTCCGGGCCCATTCTTTCTGGTTTGGTATATGGATTGTGGGCTGGCCTTGTTGGTTCGGGTTTGGCGGTTTTCGGGTAGTAAGTTGGGGCGGTTTCAACCGCTCCTACTATATAAGGTGGGTGACCCGGTTTGATCATTCATCCTAAAAACCTAACCCTAATTGTGCGCCGCTCTCTCTCTCTCTACGATATTCGCTCTCCCTTCTCTCTTCCTTTGTGTGTGTGATCGGAGGGGTTTTTCCGGTGAGCCTTTGTGAGATAGAGAGTTCCCGACCCTTGGCAACCATTACCTTCTCTCCCTTTCGGCCGTTGGATGGCTAGAACTCACAGGAGGTGAGTTCTGAGCCTAAACCTTGTCCCTTCGAGTTCTAGGGCGGTTGGAGGTACCTTTGATCGGGAGATCCAGACGGCGGAGGTCAGAAGATGGTCAAAGCTTCAAGATCGGATTCAGTCCGAAGAGGAACCCTAGCCCAGTCAGGGCTAGGTCGAGGTCCGGGCGAAGTAACAGGCCGGAAACAGACGAGCAGGCTCATATACCCAACAGTGGTATCAGAGCGAGGTTGCTTGCGAGTCTGTCACACCTGCTTCCCCCGTCGAACCTACGTCGTCGGTGCCCCAGGGTACGAAAGGTAATACGGGATCCCCTCTCCTAGGGCCCCGCTCTGGTATTGGTCTCGCCCTTCCCTAACCTCTCTTCGTCGTGTCGGTTTAGATCTAAGGTGGTTTAGGAGTCTCCTAGGGTTCGGCAGTTCGGTCCGGATAACCGCGACCTGCTGGACATCCTTCTTGTTGTTCGGATAACCGAGGCAAGTTAGGATCCCTCTGTGCTCTACTGAGTGTTAATGTGCGCACTAGGGTTAGATCTTTGTGTAATTCATTTCGTCTTTCGCTGTGAATCCATGGTTTTTTTTCCCTTGCTCTGTGATTTCTTACTGCGTGTCGAATCTTGAAGCACCTGTCTATCTCTCTACACTCTGGAAATTTCTGTATATAACTGTCTCCTGAAAAGTGTCAATATCTTTCTGTCTCTTTAACCTGCTTGTGGTTGTACATTCAATTCCTGTTATACTTGTCAATACCTGTGAACATTTCTGCCTGTCTGGCCAAAATTTTTTAAATCTATGGCTTCTGGCATGTCTTCTGGTGGTTTAACTCCTTTTAATGGTAAAACGGATTTTACTATTTGGAAACAAAAAATTGAATGTGTTTTGATACAACAGAAAGTTTTAAGAGCTTTAACTGCTGAATTTCTTGACAGTGACACCCCTGAAAAACGAATTGAAATTGATGAATTGGCCCGTTCTGTTATTATTCTGAATTTGTCTGACTCTGTGCTTAGGAAAATAGGCAAAGTTAAAACGGCTAAAGAAATTTGGGACAAATTAGATACCCTGTATACTGAAACTTCTCTTCCCAGTAAGATGTATCTCTTAGAAACCTTTTTTAGGTTTAAACTGGACCTCAATAAAGACATAGATGAGAACTTGGATGTCTTTAATAAGTTGATACAGGATATTAAGCTCACAGGGGATGAGCATATAGATGAATACGCCCCCATAGCCCTTTTAAATGCCATTCCTGACTCCTATAATGATGTCAAATCTGCCATTAAGTATGGCAGAGATACTGTCAACTTAGAAACAGTTATGAGTGGCCTAAAAAGCAAAGAACAGGACCTGAAAAGGGGTAGAGCGTGAAATAAGAGTAATAACAATGAGATTCTCAATGTAAGGGGTAGATCTAAGACTAGAAATGACAAAAACAGAAATGATGACTCATATAGCAATAGGGATGGTAAGAAACCCCAATCTGATAATAGGGGGAGGTCTAAGTCCAGGTCTAAAGGTAGAAAATGTTATAACTGCGGGGAATATGGTCATTATTTTAGGCAGTGCCATAAACCTAAGAAAGAAAGGGGTGAGAGTAGTGGTTCTAATGTGAATACTGCAAAAGGAGAGAACCTAGGTGATGTGTATATGGTTTCTGATTCTGATTCTGACTGCTTGAATTCCTTACCCTCTGCTTATGCTTGTGCTGAAAAATTCTGTGCTAATGAGTGGATTGTGGATTCTGGTTGTACTTTTCACATCACACCTCACAAACATCATTTTTCTGCTTTAAAACCTGTTGATAAAGGCTTTATCCTGCTTGCTAATGAGAAAAAGTGTAGAGTAGAAGGCATAGGGGATGTAAAATTGAAATTTGTTGATGGTTGCTCTTTTACTTTGAAGAATGTGAGATATGTTCCTACTGTGTGTTTTAACCTCCTGTCTTGTACTGCATTAGAAGATGATGGTATGGAGGGAAGGTGGGGAAAGGGAATTATGAAAATTATGCAGGGATCCCTTGTTGTTTTTAAAGCTGAAAAGAAAAACAATCTGTATGTGTGCTGCACTGAATCTGTCCCTTATGTGAACTCTGTGAACTCCTCTGATAATGATGTGTCTGTTCTTTGGCATAGGAGATTAGGTCACATGAGTAATAAGGGCTTGGAAATTCTTAGGAAGGAAGGTGTTTTTGGCTCTGATAATGTGAATGCTTTACCATTCTGTGAACACTGTATACTGGGTAAGCAAAGTAGAGTCTCCTTTCCTTCTCATACCCCACCTAATTCCCCAAAAAGCACCTCCATCCTTGAGTACCTTCATGCAGATGTGTGGGGGCCTGCTAGTGAGCCCACTAGGGGGGAAAAGGTATTTTCTGTCCATAATTGATGATTTTTCTAGAAAGGTATGGGTCTTTTTAATGAGTCACAAGTCAGATGTGTTCTCCACCTTTAAAAACTGGAAGAATCAGATAGAAAATCAGACAGGGAAAAGGGTTAAAACACTTAGGACAGACAATGGTTTAGAGTTTTGTAATAACCAAATGGATGATTTCTGTGAGGTTAATGGTATTAGGAGACATAGGACTGTCCCTTACTCACCCCAACAAAATGGGGTTGCAGAAAGGATGAATAGAACTATACTAGAAAGGGTTAGGTGCATGATGGCTATAAGTGGTCTTGATAAAACCTTCTGGGGGGAAGCTGTCATGACAGCCACTTACCTAATAAATAGGTCCCCTTCTGTGCCTCTACAAGGCAAGTGTCCTGAAGCTGTCTTCTTTAACAAAACTCTAGACCTATCTCACCTTAGAGTTTTTGGCTGTACTGCTTATATTCATCAAAGGGGTGACAAGTTAGACCCCAGGGCTAGGAAGTGTGTTTTTATGGGCTACCCTGAGGGTACAAAAGGTTATAGAGTCTGGGATATCACAGATTTGGACTATAAAGTCATAATAAGTAGAGATATAACCTTCAATGAGCATGAATTTCCTTGCTCTCCTACCCCTCAGCCTCCTACTTTGCATGAAGGTATTCCAAGTAAGGTGGAGCCTCCTAGGTTAGATAGTGATGTCAGTTCTGAACCAATTCAACATGATATAACTGAGTGTCATCTTGAGAATGTTGAAAATGGGGACTGTTCCGAACAAGGTGGAGCCTCCAATCCTAATTCTGATACCTTCCATGATCCTAATACTAACCTATCTGATTACAATTTAACTAGGGATAGGTCTAGGAGGCAGGTTACCTCAAATAGGAAGTTTGATGAATATGATTTAACTATGTTTGCTTTGAATGTCTTTGAAGATCTTGATGGTAATGAACCCAAAACATACAAGCAAGCAATTCAATCACCAAACTCTAAGCTTTGGCTAACTGCCATGCAAGATGAAATAAACAGCCTTCATGAAAACAAGACATGGACCTTGGTTCCCAAAACTAATAATCTGTCTGTTGTGGATTGTAAATGGTTGTATAAAATTAAGCATGATGGGAAAAATGTTAGATATAAGGCTAGATTAGTTGCAAAGGGTTTCACCCAAAAGGAAGGTATAGATTACTCTGAAATATTTGCTCCTGTTGTTAAGTTTACCACTGTTAGAATGATGCTTGCTTTGGTTGCTTTTCATGACTGGGAACTTGTGCAAATGGATGTTACTACTGCCTTCTTGTATGGTGATCTTGATGTGTGCATTTATATGAATCAGCCTGAAGGATTTAGTGATGTTAAACACCCTGATCATGTCTGCATGTTAAAGAAGGCCCTGTATGGTTTAAAGCAGTCACCTAGACAGTGGAATATCAAATTTGATACTGTGATGAAAACTCTAAGATTTGAGAGAAGTATTCATGATCACTGTCTCTACTTTAAGATTGATAATGGTGTGCCTACTTTTCTGCTCCTCTATGTTGATGACATGTTAATTGTTAGTCCTAACATGATAGCTGTGAGAGCTGTTCAAGATCACCTAAGCAAACATTTTAAGATGAAAGACTTAGGTAATGCTAGGAGAATTCTTGGTATGGACATTGTTAGGGATAGAACTAAATCCACCTTAATTCTAAATCAATCTGCTTATATTGCAAAGATTTTGTCTAAGTTTTCCATGCTTGATGCTAAACCTGTTAATGTTCCCTTGGCTTCTCATTTTCTGTTAAGTAAGGATCAGTGCCCTAAGACTGTTCCTGAAATTGATGAAATGAAAAATATTCCATACACTAATGCTATTGGTTCAGTTATGTACCTCATGGTCAGTACCAGGCCTGATATAGCTTACTGTGTTAGCCTTTTGAGTAGATATATGTCAAATCCTGGTAAGCCCCATTGGGAAGCATTAAAATGGCTGCTCAGATATCTTAAGCACACACAGAACACTGGATTAAGATTTTCTAAATGCACTAAAGTGGTAAATCTTGTTGGATATGTTGATTCTAATTATGCTAATGATAGGGATAATAGAAAGTCAACAACTTCCTATGTGTTTACCTTATGTGATGCCTGTGTGAGTTGGAAATCTCAACTTCAACCTGTTGTTGCTTTATCTACTACAGAATCTGAGTACATTGCCATGACTGATGCTTTTAAGGAAGCCATTTGGCTTAAAGGGTTACTTTCTGAAATCAAGTATCTAAATGAGAATCCTATTGTGTATTCTGACTCTCAATCTGCTATACAATTGTGTAAGAATCCTGTGTTCCATGATAGAACCAAGCATATAGATGTAAGGTTTCATTTTATAAGGGACATTGTTGAGAAAGGCATTATTTCTTTAAGGAAAATAGCATCTGAATACAATCCTGCTGATATGGGGACCAAATGTTTGCCTTTTGAAAAGTTTATGTCCTGCCAAAACATTCTTAACTTTGAACTTTAATGTTTAAATTCTGAGTGATTAAAAGTTAAGATCTTATAAACTGCTGTTACCTTTGTGGGTTGATATAGTTACTTGTGTGTTCTGAAATAAGTTGATATGTTCAACTTGGTTACTATGTGTTATTATCTTTTCTAACTTAGGGAATTTTTCTTGTGTCTACAGGTACTGATCTTCTGTGATAAGTGTACCTCTAGCCTGCCCTAATGAAAGTCCTAGTGCATGAATTGCTAGGCAAATGTGGCGATGATGACAACCTAATAAGTGAAAAGTTCTAGCAACCACGGCCAAGGTGGAGATTGTAAATAGGATGGCCTTTGGTTTGGTTCTTGTTGGGCCGTTTATTTGTTTAGCCCTTCCTATCTCCGGGCCCATTCTTTCTGGTTGGGTATATGGATTGTGGGCTGGCCTTGTTGGTTCGGGTTTGGCGGTTTTCGGGTAGTAAGTTGGGGCGGTTTCAACCGCTCCTACTATATAAGGTGGGTGACCCGGTTTGATCATTCATCCTAAAAACCTAACCCTAATTGTGCGCCGCTCTCTCTCTCTCTACGATATTCGCTCTCCCTTCTCTCTTCCTTTGTGTGTGTGATCGGAGGGGTTTTTCCGGTGAGCCTTTGTGAGATAGAGAGTTCCCGACCCTTGGCAACCATTACCTTCTCTCCCTTTCGGCCGTTGGATGGCTAGAACTCACAGGAGGTGAGTTCTGAGCCTAAACCTTGTCCCTTCGAGTTCTAAGGCGATTGGAGGTACCTTTGATCGGGAGATCCAGACGGCGGAGGTCAGAAGACGGTCAAAGCTTCAAGATCGGATTCAGTCCGAAGAGGAACCCTAGCCCAGTCAGGGCTAGGTCGAGGTCCGGGCGAAGTAACAGGCCGGAAACAGACGAGCAGGCTCATATACCCAACAATCTTAAATAACTATTTTTATATATACATTTAAAGAATAGTCAATTTTCTAAAATGCCCACATATTTTTAAATTATAATGAGATATTTTAAAATTTGGATTTCCACATGTAACAATATGTCAAACAAAGTAAAATTATCTACAAAAAAATCTTTGTATGTTGGCATTCCTTTTTTTTTTTAGCAATTTGAAATAACACGAGCTTTCAAAAATCCTTTTTAAAAAAATATAATGGTATTAATCAAATTTTAAATATTGAAATTATTATCCAATCTAAAAAATTCAAATCGCAAATATATTTCATTAAGTTTAAGATAACAAAAATACCTAAAAAAAATTCATATAGTTAACGGCGTGATAAAATCGCAAACATATATATTTGGGAAGGTCTCAGGTTAGGCATGCCTAAACGGTTTAGGCGTATTTTATCCATTAACCCAAGCCAAATTCATAATATATCCTAATTAGGGATTAATAAATCCTATTTGGGATTGGTGAATCCATTTAGGTATGTATAAAACCCGCCTACATCATTTAGGCGTGTCTAACGCAAGTTTTTACCCTATATATTTTATTAAATTTAAAATTATTAATTAAAAATACAAAATATCTAAAAAAACTTAAATCGCAAACATGATAGCAAATGAGTAGTCCAAATCACAAACATAAATTTGAATCTAATAAAATGTTGATCTCAAATAAAATAATTTGCGTTAGCAAAACATCAATTTTACATTAGAATATTCTCAATTTTTTTTTCAGTAGACGTGGAGAAAACAGTAGTGATTCATTTCAATATATGTCAACTTTCTCTCTCCATAGAAATAACACAGTTGTTACTATGAGAATATTATTGAATTTGCATTGATTTGAAGAAGATACAATACAAGTATTTAAACTAGAATTACAACAATAAATCCCTAAGAAAAAGGAAAAATATCTACATAAAATCATAAGAAATATACTCTCAGATATAGAAAATATCCTAACTGATATTTCCTTTGTTACCCCCCCGCAAGCGTTGCGTGGGATGAAGGCACACACAAAGCTTGGATCGCAGTATTTCAAAAGCTGGCCTGGGTAGACTCTTTGTAAAGATGTCGGCCACTTGCATATGTGATGGAATGAACTCAGTCGATAGTTTACCCGAGGAGACGAGTTCACGGACAAAGTGATAGTCCAAGTCAATGTGCTTAGCCCGCTTGTGAGCAACTGGGTTCTGGCTAAGAAAAATTGCACTTTTGTTATCACAGAGTAACCGAGGTGGAGTAGGCGAGGAGAAACGAAGCTCACGAAGGAGATTTGACAACCAAATGAGTTCAGCTGCTGCATTTGCCATAGCTCTATATTCTGACTCACAACTGGAACGTGCCACCGTTGGTTACTTTTTAGCACTCCAAGAAACAAGATTGCCACCCACATAAATAGAATATCCATAGGTGGAGCGACGAGTGTCTACACAGCGTGCCCAGTCCACATCAGAATAACCAATGATAGTGGCATCGGATCGACGATCAAAGGATAAACCAAAATGCATGGTACCTTTAACATAACGGAGAATCTGTTTCAACGCAAGAAAATGGTCCTCAGTGGGTGACTGCAAGAACTGACTAACAACATTAACAACATAGGATAAATCTGGTCGAGTAATGGTCAAGTATTGAAGAGCCCCGACAAGAGAGCGATAAAGAGTCGGGTCCCGAAACGGAGAACCATCGCGAATGAGAACTTCTCCAGCACTAAGAGGCGTAGCAACAGGTTTGCAGTCTAAAAGCTCAGCACGATCGATAATATCAAGAGCATATTTTGCTTGACTGAGAAAGAGGCCGATGAAGTATAAGAAACCTCTAGACCAAGAAAATAATTAAGGGATCCAAGGTCTTTAATAGCAAATTCCTTATGAGTGCGCGCGATGAACTTCTGAAGCATAACCGAATCGTCCCCAGTAATAATGATATCATCAACATATAATAAAAGGAACATAGAAGAGTGACCTCGATGAAAAAAGAACAAGGAGGTATCGGCTCTGCTCTGCGAGAAGCCCAAATTGAGAAGATAAGAACTAAATCTTTGAAACCACGCAAGAGGAGCTTGCCGAAGTCCGTACAATGCCTTTTTAAGACGACAAACATGATCAGGAAAATGAGTGTCAAGAAATCCCGGTGGTTGAGCCATATAGACCGGCTGAGTAAGAACACCATCAAGCTGTTGAAGGGACCAGCCATGATGAACGGCGAGAGCCAAGATAACACGAACAGTTGTTGCGCGAACAACGGGACTAAAAGTATGATGGAAATCAGATCCGGGAATCTAAGAAAATCCCTGAGCAACTAGGCGAGCTTTATGTCGTTCAATAGAGCCATTCGTGCGATATTTTGTTCGAAAAACCCATTTAGAACCAACTATATTTGTATCTGGAGGTCGGGGAACAAGATCCCAAGTACTATTATCGTTAAGCGCATCTATTCCTCCTGCATCGCAGCTAACCAAGCAGGAGACCGAGCGGCTGACTTAAATCCACGTGGTTCGCTACTGGTAGAGAGCGCAGAAATAAGTGCGCTGGAAGTCAGACTTACAGGATAGCGCGGCTTGAAAATACCGGCACGGGCACGAGTCACCATTGGATGAACGTTGGGAGCTGCATCAAGCATGGGAGCTTCCTGTTGTACAGGTTGCTCAGCGTGATTTGGAGCAGCATTTTCATCTGTTGCAAGTGGTTCGTGCTGTTCGGGCATAGGAGCAGAAGATTGAATATCATAATCTTCTAAAATCGGAGAAGAGATAGAGTGTGATGGTGTGGGATCCAAAGCTGCGGGAGTGGAGAACGTAGAAGGAAGCAACATATCATCCAAAAAGCTAACAATCTCAATATTGTCATTGCCCACAGTGGCTGGAGCACGAGAAAAAAGGAAACAAATGTTCATCAAACTGAGCATGACGCGTGATGAAAATCCTGGAAGTTTCCGAGTCAAGGCAGCGAAATCCCTTATAAACCGAGTTGTAGCCAAGAAAAACACAAGGTCGACTTTCGGAGAGAGTTTATGATCTGCATAGTCCCGAAAAAAGGGAAAAACACGGCATCCAAAAGGTCGAAAGAGAGTATAAGATGGCACAGAACCAAAAAGAAGCTCATAGGGAGATTTGTTATTCAGAATCGATGATGGAAGACGATTGATAACAAATACAGCAGTTGCAAATGCATCAAACCAGAAAGAGACCGGAACATGTGAGTGAAATAACATGGATAAACCTGTTTCTGTGATGTGACGATGCTTACGTTCGGCGCGACCATTTTGCTGCGGTGTATAAGGGCAGGAGAGGCGATGAAGAATGCCATGAAGAGACATAAATTCACGCACTCGAGTGTTTACAAATTCGGTTCCACCATCACTTTGAAAAACCTTAATAGTATTAGCAAATTGATTGCACACAAACTTGTGAAAATGCACCAATGTATTAAAGAAGTCTGATTTAGCTTTCAAAGGAAAAACCCGAGAAAAACGAGAATAATCATCCACAAAAACCACATAATAACGATAGCCATCAACAGTAGGAACGGGGGCAGGGCCCCATAAATCACAATGAATAAGATCTAGAACAACAGAAGCACATTTATCATTTAATTCAAAAGGCAAACGTTTACTTTTGGCCATTTGACATGAAGAACAAACAAAAGGATCCAGTAATAAAGAAAAAACAGATAAATGGCCTAACTTATTCAAGAGTGAAATAGTACGATATGAGACATGCCCCAAACGTAAATGCCAAAGCTTAAAACTAGCCTTCAAAGACTTGTGGCGAAGAGCCGCAACAAGAGCAGGTGAAGCACGATCCAGAAGATACAGACCATTTTTACTTCGTCCCTGAGCAATTATGGTTTTGTGTCGCGGTTCTAAATGGCAAAGCAGGAATCAGAAAATGTTACATCAACCGGATAATCCGTAGTGAGCTTACTAATAGACAATAAATTTTTAGTAAGATGAGGCACAACAAGAACGTCCAACAATTTAACATTATTTGAAAGAGATGTGGAACCAATGTGGGAAATATGAAGGGAATTACCATTACCAACAACAACCGAACCATTACCGGAATAGGACTCATACGAGTCAAGACAAGATGGTTGATTTGTCATATGGGCAGAAGCGCCAGAATCAATATACCAATTTGGGGCTATTGGAGCCATGTTACAAGAAGCATGAAAAGCACGAGCAAGGTTGGCATCTTTGGTGGTGGATGAAGAATCAGCACGGAGATACTTGGGGCACTTATCAGCGTAGTGTTCTCCTCGACAGATCTGACAGCAAGGCATATAACGACGGCCAAAATTACGACCAGAGAAACCACGACCACGACCATTATTCGAACCCTTTCCAGAACCAGAACGAGAACCACCGGAAGAAGTATCCCGTTCGGCGGTGAAGGCAGCAGGCGACACCGGCGAACTGTCCATGGCTCGATGCATGGATTCAAATTGCTTGGCTTGATGTACCAGATCGCGAAAGGCAGGCATTGGAGTAAGAGCAAGCCGAGTATCTGCAAAGGAAGTGAAACGGCTTCCGAGACCACGAAGAAACCAATGACACTTATCGGAGTCATCAACAGCGCGATTAATATCGGAGAGTTGATCACACAAACCCTTGAACTTATGGTTGTAGTCATCAACAGAGAGATCCCCACGGCGAAGAGAAAGAAGTTCCTGACGTAGTTGATGCGTACGCGAAGCTGATGAATCGAAGAAAGCTTTCTCGAGCAGGGACCAAGTAGAAGAGGTCGAAGTGCAGTCAATAACCTCAGCCATGGCTTCAGGGGAAAGAGAAGTCCAGATGACGGAAAGGAGTTTCCGATCTTTCATACGCCAAGAGGTATATGTTGGATTTGGAGACGTAGTACCGTCGGCGGCGGTTATTAATTCCGGAGGAGCCGCTGAAGAGCCAGTGAGAAACCCTTGAAGATCAAAACATTCAGCCATGTGTATTATCTGACGATGCCAGAGAAGATAGGTGGAGGAGTCGAGTTTGACCAGGACCATATTGATCATTGTATTCACGAGAAGGGAATCACTGGTCGGGGCAGCCATGGCAGAGGGAGGAATAGCACAGAGAAGGAAAAGGAAGAGAGCGGAAGAAAGAATTAGATCGTATAGGCTGATACCATATGAGAATATTATTGAATTTGCATTGATTTGAAGAAGATACAATACAAGTATTTAAACTAGAATTACAACAATAAATCCCTAAGAAAAAGGGAAAATGTCTACATAAAATCACAAGAAATATACTCTCGGATATAGAAAATATCCTAACCGATATTTCCTTTGTTAGTTACAAGCACTAAAAAAAAGCCTCAGAAAGAAGGGTTTGTTTTGAATAGCGATGGTTGAAGATTGAAATAGGTGGGTGGTATAGGCAGACGACACAAACACAATATTAATGTGGATAATTGAAATTTTAGATAATTGGATGCGTAGGCAGATAGAGTAATTCCCGGAGAGGCAGAAGGGTGGTGGCAGTGGTGGTGGTAATGGTCGGAAGGAAAAGTGGCGGACGCCCGTCTTGTTCAAGAAAATCATATTCAAGGCCAGAATCAAGGTACCTACTAACTCTACCCTCTTCCTCGTTTTAAATCAAAGAAAAAAATTGTATATATTTCATATAAATTAATTTGTGTTTGCAGGGTAGGGAAGATCTGCGAAGATAGGAGATATGTTTTTGAAGCATGGACAATTTATTTTTATAAATTGCAAATAATCGAACATGTCAAAATATTTTTTAATTTTTTTATCATTAAATTTAACATGCTCGCAAATAGTGGAGTTATCTATATAATATACTAAAAGAGTTCCGATTAACATAAATCATTGAAAACCGTGTAATAAAAAAATAAATAATTAATGATATTTCTCAATTATTAATTGATAGTTAGAGTCTCAATCTATAGAATATATTTAAAAATGTGTGTATGTCAAAAATTTTTAAAAAATTACAATTGCAAAAGACGTGTGGGTTTTTATTTTTAATTTTATATATTTATTTTAAGAAATGATTTAATTCTAAAATTGTTAAAATTTACATAAATGGAATTTAATAGCAAGTCAACTTTAGGATTTTTAAATTGCAAAAGTTATTTGAAATGAACAACAAAACAATCATATTTGCAATGTAATTTGAATATTGAATTCTCATTTTAGTAATTTAATTTTATATTCATAGTAAGAATTAGTGCATTTTAATTTATAATATCTATTGGTTTTTACAAAAATATTAAGTTGGCAAAATGTACAAACTTAAAAATTAAATCATGATTTTTGGAGTAAAATATTATTTCACAAATATGGACAAATATTGTGAGTCAAATTATAATTTTGTAAGTTTATTAGACAAGTTTAGTATTTTCAAAGATTTTTATATAATATGTAATTTGTATTATTTTAAGTTGACTATTATAATAATTTTACTCAAACATGAAAATTTTTATATGATTATTTATATACGTACAATAGAAATGTAAGTTATTATTAAATAAAGCGAACCTTATTATTTTGAATTAGATTATTTTTATATTATTTTGAAGAATATTTGTTTGCGCAACGCGCGTGTGTAAATCTAGTTTGTATAATGAAATCGATTCATTACAATAATGATTGTTAGAATTCAAAATCTTCTAAAATTAGGTTAACATTGGGGTTATTTATGTAAGTTCACATAATTTTGGCTAATACTTGCATATATAAATAATAGTGGCTATTTAAGGTTTTCTTTTTAAAGAAATGGTTATTTTCGAATATTTCCTCTTAAATTAATACATTCTATTTAAGAAAAATTATATGGTGGGAGATAGAAGAGTTCTTTCAAATTGGGGCCTTCATTTGATCTTCAATATATACATGCATGCATTGTACAATTATGATTAAGGGGAAGTTTCAAAGGCAGTTGTGAAATGAATATTTCATATAAATTAATAAGATATTAATCAATGTATAAATTAATTATTATTATACTTACCGATTGATTAATTAATTTTGGTGGCCCATGCATATTAATTTATAGAGTTTCCTTCCACAAATAGTTCATTTGTATAAAGGTGCACATAAAAAAAATGTTATTTTTGCATCTGCAACATTTTTTAAGTGCGTTTATAAATTGTGAAAAATATAAAAGTCTTGGAAGTAGAAGGGGTCAAGACAAGTAGTGGATCCTTGTCTGCTCAAGCGTCGAACATGCATATTTTAGAAAGAAAAAATGGACTAAATGTGTGGTTCATATTATGTGGGGAGCGATTACTGGACTGATTGGAAAAATATTTCCAAGTCAAGTTGCGTGTAGGATGGGTGACAATGACTTGATCGAATATAAATATTTGGCAAAAACTTGCGTTAGGTAGGCCTAAACGGTTTAGGCGGGTTTTATCCTACCCAAATAGGTTCACCCATCCCAAATAGGGTATATTATATGGGTTTGGGCTTGGGTTAATGGATAAAACCCGCCTAAAGATTGGGTTAATGGATAAAACCCGCCTAAATCGTTTAGGCTTGCCTAACCCAAACCTTCCCTAAATATTAATATTGTTAACTGAAGTTGATCAAATTAGAAACCAAGAGAGGGAGAGGAAGGCTAATAAACAACTGCATGCAGAAGCTCATAACCAAAATGCATCTCATTTTCTACTCTTTCCTTCTTTTTTGTATCTTCATTCCATCTTATTCCAAATGTCTACCATACACTATCCTTGTGTAGATTTTACCTTAGAGTTTCCATTCACTGACGTTAACTATCCCGACTGCGGATTGTTCCCTGTTGCTGGCTGTAATTCATCACTTGACTTTCCAAGAATTCTCGTGGGAAGTACAGAGTCTATGTTAGTAATTCTGGAGAAGATATCAAGAAATAAGCTTTTAGTTGGAAACCTTGCTCTTAATTCTGCAGTGAGTAACCGCCAATGCCATGGTTTCGGAAATGCGTCTATCCCTCAATCTCCTTCAGTTTCATTTACATTCTCCCCTAATCTTACCTTATTCTCATGCTACCAGCCTTTTGCCGACAAAAATTATGAAAAAGAATATTTCAAAAATTACATGAAGCAAGAGTGTCAAGCCTCCACCGTGTACTATAAAACCCCGGCAGCTAGTCATGACGTTGCTGCTGCGTGGGGAAGTAGCATTCCTCTGGGATGCGTAGTGAGTGAACTGCCTGTAAAGTTTGAAAACAACGGTGGTGGCGGCGTGTTTGACCTGTTAAATGCTAATTTTAGTCTGGAATGGAGTGTTTCAAAAGATTGTAACCAGTGTTACCATGGAGGAGGGCAGTGTTTTGCTGACAGCGAGAACAAATTCTACTGCAAACAAGGTACCCATAATATATATATATGCTATATATTCTTATCTTTTTGGTGGAGGCATTTTCTCATCTTTCTTTTCTTTCGTTAGGAATCCATGAGAGTTTCCTTGTTATATTTTTTGATGCACTATATTACACAGTATGTTTCAGATAATCTTAAATCCATGACCTCTTGATTAAATATGAAGCGCTTTTATACTACGTCCCAATGGGGAAGTTGATGCGCTATCTTTACGCATTTCCCTTACTATGTTTGTTCATGCGTTCTTGCCTGCGGGTTTCTTTTGCTTTCACCTACCAATTATCGCAAGGTATTCCGTAGTCCATTTCCAACACTTCCAATCATTTCATTAGGATCAGAAAAACAGAGTTAGAGCCAAACGGCGCTGTGACGATTGCCAGCACAGTCTTTCAATAAATCAGGCTCCGAGTTGTTAAATGGAAGCTATGGTAGTGAGTAGATAGTTTGGAAGTATAGTAAACTTTCTTGACCATTTCAACAACGATTATTCCACCATTATCTACAATTTTAAACGGAAAAAGTAGTACTATATATACCGAGATTTTCCCAAGTCAACTCTTGTCGTGTTTCGTAGAAACAACTTGTGAGAATAGATTGTATGAAACCAAGAAAGCAGATACAAAAAGAAGGAGCTCTTTGGTTTCTC
>JAPKLW010002702.1:29633-70532 GCA_026898455.1 Plectranthus barbatus | reverse complement strand
GGTATGGTTACGTGCCATGCTAAACTGTCTCTTTTGGCCGGAGTTAAATTTGTGGTTAATGGCTTAGAAGCATCTTAGAATATAATGCAAGAATTGCATCCCTGTTCTTGAGAGATGGCTTGGTCTAAGGTTTTCACTAATTATTAATTTCTAGTGTCAAAAGCTTCCTGACATGGTAGTGAAATTAAATGGATTGGGGCTTTAAACCCGCAGTTCTGATTGAGGGTGACATCGTAAACATCTACGAGTGTAGCTTGCGGTGGGAACTCTTGGGAATTAGTGGAAAACACTTGTATTTGATTTATTAAAAGGTTTTCAATGCATTTGTTTTCGAAGTTCTACATGTATGTTCTTATTTTAGATTCTTTATTGTTTCAGATATGTCTATGTCTAATGTCATCAATATTCTCGCACAAAACACTCTAACTGGTCGGAACTTCCTGGAATGGAAGCGCAATCTCGAGTAACTCCTGATTGTAGAAGAACATATGTTCGTTCTGCAAGTACTTCGTCCCGAAGTGCCAACTGCTGAATCCAATCAAATGGATATAGACTTTTATAACAAGTGGGAGAAATCGAACAATGTAGTCAAGTGCTACATGATGACCACTATGTCGAAAGTCTTACATCAGCAATATCAGCACCATAGGGATGCCTATGACATCATGATGAGTCTTGAGGCAACCTATGCGGAAACTGATAGAGCCGTCAGGTTCAATCTCATGAGGGAAATCGTGAGTAAGAAAATGACTGATGGCACCTCAGTGAGAGAGTTTTAGGCTGAATGTTGTCATGAACAAGAAAGAGTATACTCTTAACGAGTTGCTCAATGACTTGATGGCAGCGGAATCGGTCATGAACCCTCAGAATGATGCCTTGGCCACTTCTGGTAATCTCTCAGCTGTACCAAAAAGTATGAAGCGGAAGAAAGGGATTAAGAAAAAGGCCAAGAAGACACCTGTGAAGGATGGTGGGGTTGGGAAAAAGCCTAAAGTGGCGACTGAAAGGGACAGGTGCTTCAGGTGTGGTAAGAAAGGACACTGGAGGAAAGATTGTCTAGCCAACAAAGCTAGACAAGGTATGCCATTTTGCATGTATAACTGTAAGCATGATTAGAGTCCGTTGTTGCTCTCCTAGAGCTGTAAGCACTAAATTGTTGATCATGTTGTTGTACTTTGCAGGGGACCGTGCCGACAAGGCTGGTGAGTGATGGCAAGAAGATACCAAACTGGATGAAGGCAACGTCTTAAGATGGAGCTTCATGAAGTTTTCTTTTCTTTATGTTTTGATGAATTAAGTACATTTGAGAGTTTATTTGTGGGCCGTGGTTTATCGGCAGGACAAATTTTATCAACTTTTATGGATATTTGTTATTTATGATTTTATCATTGGCAGTAACAATGTTATCCGTTATGGGATGTTGATTTACAATCTCTATGTTACTTCGATAAAACATGTCCTTTATATTGCATGTAATTCATCCGTAATTGATAATCCTAGAAAGAGAAAACTTACTTCTTCTGATGAGGATCTTACATATCTCTGGCACTTGAGACTGGGTCACATCAGCTTGAAGCGGATTCAAAGACTTGCAGATGACGGTACATTGGACTTAGTCCGGGTTGTACCTTATCAAGTTTGCGAATCCTGCATCAAGGACAAGATGTCAACTAGGCCTTTCAAGGCTAGTCAGTCTCGAGCAGAGGAAGTGTTGGAATTGATCCATTATGACTTATGTGGACCGATGTCCACGCAGGCTCGTGGAGGGTACGAGTACTTCGTCACTTTCATTGACGATTACTCAAGGTACAAATATGTTTACCTGCTTCGCTACAAGTCTGAATGCTTTGAGAAATTCAAAGAGTTAAAGGCTGAAGTAGAAAAGAAGGTCGGGAAAACTATCAAGTCACTGCGATCTGACCGCGGTGGCGAATACCTCGGCAACGAGTTCCTGCAGTATTTATCAGAAAATGGGATTACATCCCAGTGGACTGCACCGGGTACTCCCCAGCAAAACGGTGTAGCTGAAAGAAGAAATAGGACTCTTCTAGAGATGGTAAGATGAATGATGAGTTATGCAAACTTACCAATTTCGTTTTGGGGTTACGCATTGGAGACAGCAGTTTACGTGCTTAATGTGGTGCCTTCTAAATCAGTTCCCAAGACGCCTTCTGAGCTCTTCCTTGGTGGCAAACCTAGTTTGTACAAGTTTAGAGTATGGGGCTGTCCGGCACACGTATTGTCGAAGGAACCTGATAAGTTAGAAAACAGGTCAAAAGTAATGTTGTTCATAGGGTATCCCAGGCAAACGAAAGGTGGTTACTTTTACTGTCCTGAGAGTCAAAGAGTCGTTGTTAGCACCAACGCTAGATTCTTGGAGGACGAGTATGTGAGTAATCACAAGTCAAGGAGTGATATCGTTCTTCAAGAAATTGAGAACGAGAATGCAATTCCAAGGGAAGGGGAACGTGTAGATGTGGGTGCACCTGTGAGAGGAACAGCACCACAGACACGTTCTTCAGTGCAAGGTGCAGGACCACAAGTTACTGCACCTACTACTGACACAACACCAATGCCTCGTCGTAGTGGGAGAGTTATTTTCCAGCCGGAAAGATACATGTTCGTGGGTGAGTCTTCGGACTTGAGCCCGGAAGACGGACATGAGGACTCTGACCCACTGACTTACGAAGAGGCAGTGCAGGACAAGGATGTTGCCAAATGGCGTGTCGCCATGGATTCTGAAAATGAATCCATAACTGCTATGGATGTATACCAGAAAACTGATTTGCCGGATGGCTTTAGGGCCATAGGGTGCAAATGGGTATACAAGAGAAAAAAAGGGGCGGATGGAAAGATCACGGCTTTTAAAGTCAGGCTGGTGGCAAAGGGTTATAGTCAGAAAGAGGGCATTGACTATGACAAAACCTTTTCACGCGTAGCCATGCTCAAATCCATCCGGATACTCCTTGCCATAGCTACGCATATGGACCTCGAGATCTGGCAGATGGATGTCAAAACCGCTTTTCTAAACGGTTACCTTGAAGAAGGTAGGGACATCTATATGCAGCAACCCGAGGGTGGTTACATAAGCAAGGGCAACGAACATCTTGTCTGGAAGCTTAGGAAGTCCTTATATGGACTTAAGCAAGCTTCAAGGTCGTGGAACTTACAGTTCAACGATGTGATTAAATCCTATGGATTTGCACAGTTGGAAAACGAAAGTTGTGTTTACCGACTTTGTGTCAGTGGGAGCGTGGTCTTCCTTGCACTATACGTTGATGACATACTCCTATTTGGAAACAACGAGGGAGAGATGTCGGAAATCAAGGCTTGGTTATCCGAACAGTTCCAAATGAAGGATGTGGGAGAAGCTGGCTACATTCTTGGGATTAAGGTCTTACGAGATCGTAAGAGAAGAATGTTGAGCTTATCCCAGGCATCCTATGTGTAATCTATGATACCCCGGTTCAGCATGCAACTCGCCAAGAAAGGGTTGCTACCTTTCAGACATGGCGTTCATCTTTCTAATGGGCAGTGTCCTCAGACACAGTGGGAGAAAGATGAGATGAGTCTTGTACCATATGCTTCGGCTGTGGGTAGTCTCATGTATGCGATGCTGTGTACCAGGCCAGATATCTGTTATGCCGTTGGCATGGTAGCAAGATATCAGTCTAACCCTGGACAGACGCACTGGACTGCTGTAAAGCACATCCTCAAGTATTTGAAAAGAACTAGGAATTTCTGCCTAGTTTATCAATGTGAGGATTTGTGCCCTGTGGGTTATACGGACTCGGATTTCCAAGGGGACCGGATGAGAAGAAATCGACCTCAGGATATGTGTTTACCCTGGGAGGTGGAGTTGTATCTTGGAGGAGCTCAAAGCAGAAATGCATTGCTGACTCCACCATGGTGGCGGAATATGTCGCCGCCTCCGACGCCTCAAAAGAGGGGGTATGGCTCCGGAACTACCTTTTAGAGTTGGGCGTGATCCCGAGTTTGCCGAGGAGCATCACAATTTATTGTGATAACTTTGGTGCAGTGGCAAACTCAAAGGAACTGTGGTCTCACAGGGCAAGCAAACACATAGAGAGAAACTACCATATCATACGAGAAATCGTATCGAGGGGCGATGTGCTGATTAAGAAGATTGACACTACAGACAATCTTGCTGATCCATTTACAAAGAGCTTGCCGCAGAAAGTTTACGAAAGACATATTCGTGAGCTGGGTCTGAGGTGGATGCCGACCACTGATAGTGGTTAAAGAGACAGCAGACAAGATAGACGGACTATATACTCTGTAATAGCTTAGTTATGCTTTGAGTATAAGTGGGAGAATGATGGGTTTTGTATACTGAAAGCATTTATTATAATGAGTATACAACAGTTTATTTCTTCCATCTGTTAACAATCTTACTTGTATGAACAATGGTATCCTCTTGTCTCACCGATAGGGATGATCATACGGCATGTTGTAAATCGCAGAAGACAGTATGATCACTTGACCTAGTGAGACATAAACTTGATCACAACCGACACAGCGTAAGAGGATACGTCTGTCCGGATGGCTACGATATTGTCAGAATAAGTAGTCTGTCTTGGTTACTTGACATGCTGGGACGCAAAGGTGGCGTATTGATGGACCGCAGTGAGATATATTCGTCTGTCTGACATCAGCGAATACAAGATCTCGTTATATTGATTGAGTCCAAACCCTAACGAAGGTTCAGTGGTTTGCACGGGTTGACTGTTGCTTTGACTTGCCATGGTGGAGAGCCTAAGTAACGTGCTCGTATATCTGCATCTTGGGTAACAGCAGTTCGTGTAGTACCGCCTGAGACTGGGTTTAGGTAACCATATCCGAGTAATAGGATGGGGACATTCCCTGAGGAGCTCAATAATATTCATCGTGCCAAAGTCCTGCAGGCTAATTAAGTTCAGGCACGAGTGATAAGGATTGAGTGGTACTACTCAGGAATAATAAGATATTAATTAATTGTAGTTAGTGCTTGTCAGAGGCTCCGATTAATTAATGAATGTCCGGTAACCATAAATATGGGGATTCTCAATTAATGCAGCCCGTTCTCATAACGTGGTAATAAAGGGGTAGGTCAGTATTAATTCTGTGGTGAAAAAGAATTATTATTAATTAATTAATTGTGTCTTGGGTTGTGGACATGGGAATTAATTAATATATAGGCCCACTTTATTATTTGCATTAGGTCCCAGGTCTGGCCCAAGGAAAGTGTGCTGAATTGAGCCCAGTAGCCCATTAGGGATAAAACCCTGGGTCTATAAATAGACCACTCTCTCTAGAAACCCTAGCCAACTTGTGTGATTATTCAAATCAGTCAAAACCCTAGGGCAGAGAGAGAGGGGGCGCCGACTTCATTGTCAGAAGGAGGAGAATTTCGATTCTGGTCCTGCTCAAGCCACAGATCTACGGAGTCCTCACCAGTAGTAGATCTCATCAGCACCGGGATACAGATCTGAAGATCTAATCTGGAGAACAACATATTTCTTTCTTCCCTTTTTGTTTTCGATTTTATTCTAAGAAATTTGATTAACCCTTTAGAACTCTAAGGTAAGAGGTATCCACAGGAGCCAATCTCTTCTTTGTTTGGGGAATGTAATCTATATGAGATAGCGGCTCACCCCCGTCGAGTTTGAATTTTTTGAAATAGGTCTCAATATATTTGCTGACCTTCAGCCCGAAGTTTACATTGGACAAGAAGGTCCCCTCCTTCTTAGTCTTCACGATCTTCTTCGCATGGTCGAACCATCGCTCAAAGAAGAACTCAGCCCAGATTCTCGAGATGCCATCTACCAACGCCATCATCATGGCGTAATTTTGGCAGAAAGTTCCGAGTACGACCAAACATCGCACTGGAACATCTTGATCACAAGATCAGCGAGGAGTCTGTAGTCCTCCTAGAACTGATTGATTGGTGTTGCCACCTTCCAAGTGATCGCCTTCCCTTGAATATCTTTCTTCAAGTCAGGCTTCTTCCACAGCTTCCACCGAGACTCCATTTCTTCTGTTTTTGTGACTTTGTAGCTTGCGATATGTGGTCCTGAGTTGGGAAGCCCAAACTTCTTCGCAAGTACCTCAGCACTCATTGTTATTATTATCCCAAAGACAAAAGTCGTGAAAGACTTAGAATCGTCTGCTACAACCCCCTTGGCATAGAACTCAGAGACCATGTGGGGGCGAGACCTCAGAGGTTCGACAGAAAAATATTTGACTACCTTTTCCTTCGCCAAGGTGTCGATTACCCAGTTCGGAAAATTGGGAACAACAAGAGGCGTATAAAGAATGCGGTCCATCATGACCTAACCGGCTCTCTTCTGAGCATTGGAAAGGCCAGATTGTTCCTTCTTCTTTGCAAGTGTTACCAGACGAGCGTACGGAATCTCATCTTCGACCTCTTCCTTCTTAATAATCTGGGTAAAAGCGGGTGCATGCCTTTTGTGAAGTGGCATAGCTTCAATGAGAGTTTGTTCTATCCTTAGAGGGGTCTCTGGGGGTGAATCAGACATTTGGGTACTAGCAAGGGATTCAGGGTTGGTAGATATTGTTGAGAGAGTTTGAGAGTTTGGATGCTTGAATGCTTAAGATTCTAGGGATTCAAAATGCAGAAGGTTTGAAAGTTGATGAAGTGCGATTTAAATACCTTTTGAGTAATTGATCCGATGGTTGGAGGAATCACCGCTTTAAATCCAATCGACGGTTCAGGAGTTCGGAGATGCTTCGTATGGTAACCCACACCCCTATGAACTTGAGTGCTTATGATGTGTCATCTCCTGATTTGTCGCCGTCTGTTGCATGCATTAAATGCGCCGTGTCCAGCACATTGAATTTGAAATTTAAAATATTCCCGCTTTGACTTTCCGAAAAAGTCTGAGATTGCTGAGAGCTAGGACTCAACAATCAACTAGCAGTGGGATCCTTAGCAATCATATGAGCTGCTGAGAGCTTGGACTCATCATTCAAATTCTAGCATCCACATATTGTCTGCCGAAAGCTTGGACTCAGCAATCATTTTCTAGCAACCGTCTGTACCACTTAGTGAATAACATAACTTAGCATTTTGATGAAATGCTGAGAGCTTGGACTCAACATTCATTTGCTTTTTGCTTAGCAACTGTATCTTAGCAACAAGATTCAGCACCTTAAAAACGTAAGCTGGATACATATTTCTTCATCGTTTCTGAAAATATCCAGAAATCCAAGAGATCCTAGAAAACCAGAAGTCCAGAAAGAATGAGAGTTGGAACTCAATCATCCACATCCTTTTCTAACTCCATGAAGCCCAACTTCAGACATAGTTCTTTGAATCTAGCCTCAGCAAGCGGTTTAGTGAAGATGTCTGCAAGCTGATCTTCTGTGCATATATATTGAACATCGATATCATTCTTCTCTTGATGATCTCTTATGAAATGATGTTGAATATAGATGTGCTTTGTCCTTGAGTGATGAACAAGATTCTTCGTGATGCGCCTAGCACTGTTGTTGTCGCAGTAGATTGGCACACATTCTGAAGGAATGTCATAATCTTGTAGTTGCTGCCGAATCCACAATACTTGAGCACAACAACTTGCGGCTGCTACATATTCGGCTTCTGTTGTAGACGTCACCACCGAGTGTTGCTTCTAGCTAAACCAGCTTATGAGCTTGTGTCCTAGGAATTGGCAGGTGCCACTCGTGCTTTTTCGATCGATCTTGCATCCTCCAAAGTCTGAGTCTGAATATCCGCTGAGTGCTAGCCCATCAGACCTTGGATACCAAATTCCTAGACCTTATGTGCACTTGAGGTATCGGATTATCCGCTTAGCAGTCTCCAGATGCGACTTTTTGGGATTTGCTTGATATCTCGCGCAAACTCCTACCGCATAAGAAAAATTTGGCCTGCTAGCTGTTAGATAAAGCAAAGAACCGATAATACCTCTATAAAGCGTAGGATTCACAGCTTCTCCTCCTTCATCAAGAGCAATTTGGCAGCTCATGCTCATAGGAATCCTTAAGCTCTTTGTCTTTTCTGGGCAATACTTAGCAATGAGATCTCTTGTGTATTTCCTCTGATGTATGAAGATCCCTTCACTCGATTGCTGAACTTGGAGTCCAAGAAAGTAAGACATCTTTCCCATCATACTCATCTGGAAGTTACTCTGTATTAGCTCAGAAAACTTGTCACGCAAGGTTTGATTCTTAGAGCCAAAAATAATGCCATTGACATATATTTGCACAAGTAATATACTTTCTTCATCCTTAATTCGAAAGAGAGTTTGATCAATCTTCCCTTTCTTGAAACCATTGTCCAGCAGAAACTTGGACAAAGTTCCATACCATGCCCGTGGTGCCTGCTTCAAACCATATAAGGCTTTCCTGAGTCTATAAACTTGGTTTCCTTGTTCGAAGCGGTGGTTGCTCAACATATACCTATTCGTTGAGCTCACCGTTAAGAAAAGCACTTTTCACATCCATCTGCAAGACTAAAAATTCATTATGAGCATCATATGCGAGAAATAACCTTATTGCTTCCAGTCGGGCTACTGGAGCAAATGTTTCATCATAATTGATTCCCTCGCATTGTCTGTATCCTTTGGCAACTAGACGTGCTTTATTTCTGATGACCATTCCTGATTCATCCTTCTTATTCTTGAAGACCCACTTCGTTCCAATGACGCTTTGATGCTTGGGTCTGTCCACGAGATCCCAGACTTGATTGCGCGTGAATTCAGCTAGCTCCTCCTGCATAGCATTCACCCAATCTGTAGATTGTAATGCATCTTCAATCTTTGTAGGTTCTTCATGTGATATGTAGCATGCGAGCATTGCATTTCCTTGTCTCGTCCTTATTGGATCGTTGATGTCGTTAATGATAGCATCTAGAGGATAATCATGTAGCCATCTTGGTCTTGGATTGCTGGGTGTTGGGGTTTCAGTTCTAGCATCGTCTGCTGGATTGTTGTCTGCTAGATCATTTTCCTCAGCAATCACTGGAGGTTCAGCATTTTGTATCTCAGCATTCTGAATCTCAGCATCTTGAATCACAACATTCTCCTGAGGTTCATTATTTATATCCAAATGCTCAACATCGTCCTTGGCAATGTCCTCAGCAATTCCCAATCCTTCTTCAACATCTTGTCTTGGATTTGGGATATCTTCATCATCCTCATCGATTCATCCCATAATTTCTAAATTATCATTAAGATAAATTTGTTTGGAGGCCTCATCATGATCGTTAGCATCACTGGCCGCTTCAGCAGTTTGGTCACCTGCTGAGTGCGTCTGTGTTGGATTATAATCATTCATCGACTTAGTCGAATCAATCTGCATATTTTTGAAAGAATTCAAACTAGATTGACCATTGAGATCATTAGTCTCATGATTGTCATTCTTTTTCTCTCTTATAATCCTGTGCACTACAGTAGACACATAAAAAATAACATTGCATGTTATTTCCACAACTTGAGTCATCTTGTTTAACACTCTATAACCTTTGTGAGAAGGATGTCCATATCCAAGGAACACACCTTCATCAGACTTAGGCGAGAAAGTGTTAAGCTTTGACTTCCCGTTGTTATGAATATAACATGTCGAAGTTATAGAAGGCTTACGACCATTATACACTTTGTATAGAGTTTTGTTGAATCTTCCATTGATCGCGCTCCTGTTCTGAGTGTAGCAGGCAGTCATGACTGCTTAGCCCCAATACTTCCCACTCAGCTCAGAGTCGGCTAGCATCACTGCTTCTTTTAAGGTCCTATTCCTTCTCTCTACTAGTCCATTCTGCTGTGGAGTCCTAGCAGTGGATTTCTCATGCCCGATTCCAGCTTCGGCGCAAAAATCTATTAGGATGCCGTTGCAAAACTTTGTCCCGTTGTCTGATCTTATCCTCTTAACGGTGACTTCTTTGTTGTTTTGCTCCTTTAAGATCAGCTCTGGTAGGATGAGTTTTACTTCATCCTTTGTCCTTAGCAGTCCGTAAACCTGGATAAATCATCAACAACCACAAGAGTGTAAATTTTTTTACTTACAGTGGCTGGAGTGACTGGGCCAAATAGATCCATGTGCAATAGCTCAAGGATTCTCTCAAAAGTGGTCTTCTCCGGATTAGTTTTGAAGGATGCCTTCGTTCGCTTCCCTTGCTGGCAAACTTTGCAGATGCCTTCCTTTCTGAAGGTCTCCTCAGGCAATCCACATCAAGTTTGTGCTTGGCTAGGTAGTTGATGGTCTTGAAGTTCAAATGAATCAACCTCTTGTGCCATAGCCAGTTTGTTTCTCCCATGTTGAATGCTACGAAGCAGGAATGTTGTTGGCCGCTTTGCCAATCAACAATGTATAGGCCACCCTTGCGGATGCCTCTTAGCTTCACTTCACCTGTAGCATTGTCAACAATTTCACACCCACTGTTAATGAAAGAAACATTGTACCAATTTTCGCTCAATTGGCTGATGCTCAACAGACTGTGTTTGAGATTGGAGACGAGAGCAATGTTGATGATGATGGATTTATATACTGAAAGCATTATGATTGGTATATTATGTACAAGGTTTATTGGTTAATATACTGGTAATCATAAATGTTGTATGTTCATCTCCTGTCTGAATTAACAAACATGTGTCGCAAACACAATTATCCTCTTATCTCGTCGATAGGAAGATCATACGGTGTGTAGAAGATCACGGAAGATCGTATGGATCATTTGACCTAGCGAGATATAAATAGTCATCACAGCTGAGACAGTTCCAGGATAAACTGTTGGTGTAGGCTGCAGCATATGCGGATAAGCATCTTATCTTGGATGTCTTGGTATGCTGGTGTGGGGCGCACATTGATGAGTAGGGCTGGCAATTCGTGCGTGTTGGGTCGTTATCGTGTCGTGTCATTATCGTGTTTGAGCTTAACGGGTTCGTGTTGTGTTCGTGTTTGAGCTTAACAGGTTCGTGTCGTGTTCGTGCTCATTATTATCGTGCGTGTTCGTGTCGTGTTATCGTGTCGTATTCAAGATTTTTACTCCCAAGTGAAAAGCTGACAATTTTATTAAGATTAATTTTTATTGTGTCGGGACGTTTTCGTGTCGTGTCATTATCGTGTTTGAGCTTAACGGGTTCGTGTTGTGTTCGTGTTTGAGCTTAACAGGTTCGTGTCGTGTTCGTGCTCGCTTTTATCGTGCGTGTTCGTGTCGTGTTATCGTGTCGTGTCAGAAATTGCCAGCCCTATTGATGAGGACCTAAGTCGAGATCGATTCTTTTATCTGACATTAAAAGAATCTAGATCTCTATGACTCGATGGAATCTTAAGCCTATATGAAGATACATAAGTGTACATATATTGTATATCACTTTGAGTTGTAGAGAAGGTTCTAGTTGAGCCTGTACATCTGCAGTCTTGGGTGATATCAATTTGTGTATAACTGTCTGGTATCTGAACTAGGTAACCACATCCAGTATAGGATGGTGACATTCCCTGAACAGCTCAAAAGGTTCGTTATGCTAAAGTCCTGCAGGCTGATTAAGTTCAAGCATAAGTGAAAAGGTTTGAGTGGATTGATTCAGGAATTAAAGATGTTAATTAATTAAATGGCTTGTCAGAGCTTAAATTAATTAACGAATGTCTGTAACCTTAAATGTGGAGATAAACCGAGTCCAATGCAACCCGTACCTCAAAACGTGGTAGCAAATAGGTAGGACAGTATTGATTCTCTGGTGGCATCAATCAGTATTAATTAATTAATTATATTCTGGGTTGAATATGGGAATTAATTAATTGATAGGCCTTATTTGCTATTTACATTCTGGTCCCTGGTCTGGCCCATGATAACTCAAGCCCAATAGGAGTCTAGAATTTCCTATAAATAGGCCTCAGTTCCTCAGATCTCAACACACCTACACCACACAAGATCATAAGTTGCACACAGCAAACTAGAATTTGGGAGCTGTAGTGATCGACCAAGATCTGAGAACGAGGAGGAAATTCTGCTTCTCAACCGGGCAAGGGATCTGATAGATAATCTTCACCAGATTTTCAGATCGAGTTGGGATACAGATCAGAAGATCAGACCAGGAGGATTTTTCTACTTCTCTCTCTCTTCTTTATTTTCGAAAATATTATATTATTTTCCATAGATTAAATTCCTCAATCTGTTAGGAAATTAAATTTTGGTGCGTGGGGAAGAACAAAGGGCATCTCCGCGCACGCGTTCTTCAGAGTTCATCGATCCAGGTTTTCTGCATAACCTTCTTATGCATAATAATATAGGAGCATGCTAGGATTGTTCATAGGCATAGCAATTTATTTTTGATATTCCAATTAACGATCCTTGGCAAACGGACTTCGTGATTCAGTTCAAGAATCCCTTCAATTGGTATCAGAGCCAGGTTAATTAATCGGCTCTATCGGAAAAATAATATTGCTTATGAAAATGCATGATTATTATTATTGATTGCATGCGATGGATGGTTTATGGATTGATTGTATGTTTTTCGTCCTCGTGGTTCCTCGGGTTAATCCGCCCATTTATATGGATTCGTTTTTCAACCACGAGATAAATCCATGGTTAGATTTAGATTTTTAGATTGTAATTAGGATTATTCCATGTAATCTTTTATTTCAAAAAATTAAATCTGTAAAACGAAGAACGAAGAACACGAAGAACACGAAGAACGAAGGGCCGCACGACGCATGACAGCGCCGGCACGGCGCGAGCGCCATGCACGGTGGTCAGAGGCGGCGGGGCACGACAGCAGGGGGCGCGGCCAGCGGCAGCGACGACGGAGCCGCGCGCGGAAACCCTATGTTTTCAGCGCGTGCGGCGCGCGTACGCACTCAGGCGCACGGCTGCGCTGCCCACGCCGGCCAGCGCTGGTGCGGTGGCTCCGGGGCGAGGTCGACGACGCGGGGCAAGCTAGCGAGGCCAGCCAGGGGCGGCAGTGCGTGGCGAAGGGCGCAGGCGCGGCGGAACCCTAGGGTTCGCGCTCGCTCGTGCGCGGCAGGCCTGCGGCCCTGCGCGCTCGCCAGCGGCGGCTCCTCCTCCCTCGTCGGCGTCGGCAAGCGGAGCAGATGGTGGCGGCGGTGGCTCGGGTGGCCGGCGACACAGGCTGGGGCGGCGACGGGCTGGGCGTGCGACCGGAACGCGAGAAAAATTCTAGGGTTTTTCGCATGGTTCGCACGAGCCTGATTCTGTCCTTGCGCGATTCCGGCGAGTCACGGAGGCCGACGGTGGAGAAGAAGAGTGACCGGCGGTTCGGGCGACTGCCGGGGCAAGCCAGGGCGGCAGCATGCGAAACGGGCAACGGCCGGAGGAGGCAGATCGCGGGCTACAACCATGCACGTACGTGCATGGCTGTTGCGCGACTCCGAGAGCCC
Organism: Plectranthus barbatus; assembly: GCA_026898455.1. Classification (NCBI taxonomy): domain Eukaryota; kingdom Viridiplantae; phylum Streptophyta; class Magnoliopsida; order Lamiales; family Lamiaceae; genus Plectranthus; species Plectranthus barbatus. The sequence goes on along the minus strand of JAPKLW010002702.1, from coordinate 57,161 downwards.
TCACGGCGGCGGCGAGTCGCCGGCGGCGGTGGTTCACCGGTGGTGGCTCGTCGGGCTAAGTTCTCGTGGGCTATTGGGTTTACAATGTGTGCCTAGGCCTGCGATCTAGTAAACTGGCCCAGTTGTCCAATTTTCTGATGAATCAAATCTTGGAGTCCCAGTTTCAGAAAATAAATCAAGATCTTCGTCCAAGTAGTGGGAGCCCAGTCGAAGATCTGTATTGTTAATTCCAACTTGTAATAGTTAGAATTATTTTTTGTTTGATCATGGGGCCACGAGGACATTTTTATTTGTTTTATTATTTGTCTTCGCATGATATATGTGTTTAAATTAATTTCGCAACATATGAGCATGTTGTAGATAATAGAGAGCACGTTTACTGTTTTTATTTACAGCTTTAAAGCATGCTATGTGATTTATTTTATGAAATTAATTATAACTATAAATTTGGGGTTCATGCTATGCATGATAGAATTTTAGCAATGTTATAATTATGGATACGTAAAATAATCTGTGCAATTGAACCTTATGAACTAAAAAATTACTAAGCTCAAAATTTAGTAAGACCTCCACAAAGCGATCCTTTATTGGAAGTGGGTAATTTATTAGGTAAACGTCTACATGTGTAGCTTACTTAATTTATTATTCATAAGTTCTAATAGATAGGATTTCTTAAAACAAACATTTATTTCATGTGAGAAGTGGGAGTTCATGCTTAAACGTCTACATGTGTAGCTTGCGTATTGAATTTTCATAAGTTCTCTAGGGATTGAATTAAATGAGACAATCTTATTATAGGGATCGGGTGTGTTCTAATAGATCCTTATATGGGAGGGTTGGCTTTGTTGGTAAGCTAGCTTAGATATTGTCCAGAGTATAACTCATATGTGAAGTCCCTGCTCAGTAGGATAATATGGTCTTAAGTTAGTCTCCAATCATTAATTCCATTTGTCTAAGGAACCCGGGCATGGATTGGAATTAAAGGACTGGAATTGAAAGATGCAGTCTGGTTAAGTGTTTTATTGTAAACGTCCACATGTGTGGCTTGCAATAGTAATACTTAGGCAAATTGGAGGAAACATTAATATTGCTTTATCATAAGGTTTCAATATTTAATTGTTTCAATGTTCTGCGACTATGATTTAATTGGTGTTTTTAATTTATTGTTTTCAGATATGTCTATTCATCATATCATTAATCTCTTGACATCAAATCCTTTAACCGGTCCGAATTTTCCTGAGTGGAAGTTTTGCTTCATGGAAATACTCCACATTGCAAATCATTCTCGTGTACTCTATATGGATCCTTTATCTCCCAAGTATTGGAATTGCACTGGTTATGAGCGAGTGTTTTATGAAAGATGGAGGACTTCTGATGAGTTTGCCCGCATTCTCATTAAGAAAACTCTGTCCAGAGAACTAAGGCTCAAATACGATCAATACCAATCTTTTGTTGAGATATGGAGGGATCTAATAAGGGTATATGGGAAGGTGAGACGAACTGTCAGTTACAGTCTTGTGGAAGACCTGGTCTGCAAGAAGATGACTGATGGGAGTTTGTTATCTCTGCATTTTGACAGCATGATGGAAATTATGAGAAGGTACAGAAAGAGAGGTGGACGAATCACTAGACGGGCTAAAGTCAATATCGTCCTGCACTCTCTCTCTGATTCTTATAGTGATTTCATCGAGTCCCCCGGTACCAAGTGCAAGTACACTCTTCCAGAGTTACTCTTGGCACTAGAGCAATGGAAATCTGACCAGAAAGCTTCGGAATTTGCTCAATTCATGAAGGTCTTTGATAAGACTATGATTGAAGCAAAGGAAGTGCTTAAGCGGTTAGAAGAGGCTGATCAAGCAGAGGCTATCACGAGGCCATGCAAACGCAAGCGAAGTGAAGTAAATTGTCTAGTGCCTAGCACGGGTAGACAAGGTACGTCATGTGCATTTATAACGGAAACATGTTTAGCATCAGTTTCTACCCATTCTTGGGTAGTGGATACTGGAGCTACTGACCATGTTTGTTATACTTTGCAGGGGTTCAGGCCGACAAGGCAGCTGAAGCATGACGAGATTACCATCTCAATGGGCAGCGGAGAGCGAGTCTCAGCAGTAGCCATTGGAGATTTTACTTTATGCTTTGAAAACAATGTTCTGATTTTGAGAGATGTTTTATATGTGCCGGTTTTTCGGCGGAACTTAGTTTCAGTTTCCAAGTTATTTTGTGATGGATATTCAGTTATTTTTGATAGTGGAGTTTCTATCATTGGTAATAACGGTGTTATCTGTCATGGCAAACTGATTGACTCTCTCTATATCATTGATTGTATGCATAAATCTTCCGTGAATATTGCAAACTCATCCAATAATAATAATCATTTAAAGAGAAAGTTTTCTTCCGATGAGGATCAAACATATCTCTGGCACTTGAGACTGGGTCTCATCAATCTAAAGAGGATCAAAAGATTAGCATGCGATGGGCTCTTGGATTTTTTCCAAGTGGTACCGCATCAAATCTGTGAGTCCAGTATAGAAGGAAAGATGATGACCAGGCCTTTTAAGGCAAGTCAGTCTCGAGCAGAGGATGTGTTGCAATTGATCCATTCTGACTTATGTGGACCAATGTCCACGCAAGCTCGTGGAGGTTATGAGTATTTTGCAACATTCATTGACGATTACTCGAGATTCAGATATGTCTATTTGCTTCGCCATAAGTCTGAGTGCTTTGAGAAATTCAAAGAGTTCCGGACTAAGGTAGAAAAGAACCTAGGTAAGACTATCAAGACACTACGATCTGATCGTGGTGGGGAATACCTCAGTAACGAGTTCTTGCAGTACTTGTCAGATAACGGGATTACATCCCAGTGGACTGCACCAGGAACCCCTCAACAAAATGGTGTAGCGGAAAGAAGAAATAGAACTCTCTTGGAAATGGTCAGGTCGATGATGAGTTATGCAAGCTTGCCGATTTCGTTTTGGGGATATGCCTTGGAAACAACGGCCTATTTGCTTAACCTGGTACCTTCTAAATCTGTTCCTAAAACACCTCTGGAACTCTGGTATGGGCGAAAGCCAAGTTTGAACAAGTGAGGGTTTGGGGTTGTCCGGCATATGTGCTGACAAAGGAACCTGATAAGTTAGAAAGTAGGTGTAAGCTGATGCTGTTTGTAAGGTATCCCAGGCAAACGAAAGGTGGTTACTTCTATTGTCCTGAGAATCAGAAAGTCATTGTCAGTACCAACGCGAGATTCTTGGAGGACGAATATGTAAGAAACCACAGATCCAAGAGTGAAATTGTCCTCCACGAGCTTGAGGACAAAGAAGCAATTCCATCAGGAAAGCCCAGTGTACTGGTAAATCCACCTGTAACAGGCGAGAATATACCAACACTGCCACTAATGCAAGGTGTGGGACCAAGGCGTACTGTGCCAACTACTGACACAGCTCAGATGCCTCGTCGCAGTGGGAGGGTTAGTCACCAACCCGAAAGGTACATGTTCGTGGGAGAGTCTTCTGACTTGATCCCGGAAAATGGACTAGATGATACCGATCCCTGGACATTTGACGAGGCGGTATCTGATAAAGATGCGGACAAATGGTTGATCGCCATGGATTCGAAAATAGAATCCATTAATGCTATGGATGTATACCAGAAAACTGATTTGCCAGATGACTGTCGAGCCATAGGGTGCAAATGGGTATACAAAAGAAAGAAAGGATCGAATGGGGAATTTACAGCTTTCAAAGCAAGGCTGAAGGCGAAAGGTTATAGTCAGAAAGAAGGTGTAGACTATGACGAGACTTTCTCACCGGTAGCCATGCTTAAGTCCATTCGAATACTCCTGGCCATAGCAGCACATAAGAACCTTGAAATCTGGCAGATGGATGTCAAAACCGCATTTCTAAATGGGTACCTTGAAGAAGGTAGGGACATCTATATGCAACAGCCAGAAGGTTATGTGCAGAAGGGCGAAGAACATTTGGTCTGGAAGCTAAGGAAGTCGCTATATGGACTTAAACAAGCTTCACGGTCATGGAATCTCCATTTTGATGAGGTGATTAAATCTTATGGATTTTCACAATGTTCAAACGAGAGTTGCGTGTACCGTCTGTGTGTAAGCGGAAGCGTGGTATTCCTTGCACTTTATGTAGATGATATTCTCCTATTTGGCGACAATGTGGAAGTATTGTCAGGCATAAAGGGGTGGTTATCCGAGCAGTTTCATATGAAGGACCTTGGGGAGGCAGGATACATCCTAGGGGTAAAAGTATTGCGAGAGCACAATAAGAGGATGCTGACCTTGTCTCAAGGGTCATATGTGGATACTGTGATTGCCCGTTTCAACATGCATAATGCCAAGAAAGGTTTGTTACCCTTCAGACATGGCATACATCTTTCTAAGGATCAGTGTTCGGTGACACAAAGGGAGAAAGATGAGATGAGCAACGTGCCGTATGCATCGGCCGTGGGGAGCCTCATGTATGCAATGTTATGTACGAGGCCAGATATCTGCTTTGCTGTAGGCATGGTAGCGAGATACCAGTCTAACCCTGGACAGGCGCATTGGGCCGCGGTAAAGCACATACTCAAATACTTGAAAAGGACAAGGGACTATTGTCTTGTTTATCAGTGTGATGAGTTGTGCCCTGTGGGTTATACTGATTCGGATTTCCAGGCAGACCGAGACGAAAAGAAGTCCACCTCTGGCTATGTGTTTACATTGGGAGGTGGGGCCATATCATGGAAGAGTGCAAAGCAGAAGTGCATTGCAGACTCCACCATGGAAGCCGAATATGTGGCAGCTTCTGAAGCTTCGAAAGAAGCGGTATGGTTTCGAAACTTCCTTCTGGAGTTGGACGTGATTCCTAAGCTACCTAGAACCATCACGGTATATTGTGATAACTCGGGAGCTGTGGCTAATTCTAAGGAACCACGAACTCACAGAGCAACAAAACACATTGAACGGAAGTACCATATTATACGAGAAATCATAGCAAGGGGTGATGTGCTGATAGAGAAAATCGATACAAAAGATAATCTAGCGGATCCATTCACAAAAGCTCTGCCTCAGAAGGTTTACGAGATGCATGTACGTAGCCTTGGGCTGAGGGCAAAGCCAGCCACGTAGAATGCTTGATGTAATAGCTAGATTAGTTTAGGCGCGTTATACTCTGGAAAGCAAATGTATAATGCTTTGAGTATAAGTGGGAGATTGATGGATTTATATACTGAAAGCATTATGATTGGTATATTATGTACAAGGTTTATTGGTTAATATACTGGTAATCATAAATGTTGTATGTTCATCTCCTGTCTGAATTAACAAACATGTGTCGCAAACACAATTATCCTCTTATCTCGTTGATAGGGAGATCATACGGTGTGTAGAAGATCACGGAAGATCGTATGGATCATTTGACCTAGCGAGATATAAATAGTCATCACAGCTGAGACAGTTCCAGGATAAACTGTCGGTGTAGGCTGCAGCATATGCGGATAAGCATCTTATCTTGGATGTCTTGGTATGCTGGTGTGGGGCGCACATTGATGAGGACCTAAGTCGAGATCGATTCTTTTATCTGACATTAAAAGAATCTATATCTCTATGACTCGATGGAATCTTAAGCTTATATGAAGATACAGAAGTGTACATATATTGTATATCACTTTGAGTTGTAGAGAAGGTTCTAGTTGAGCCTGTACATCTGCAGTCTTGGGTGATATCAATTTGTGTATGACTGTCTGGTCTCTGAACTAGGTAACCACATCCAGTATAGGATGGTGACATTCCCTGAACAGCTCAAAAGGTTCGTTATGCTAAAGTCCTGCAGGCTGATTAAGTTCAAGCATAAGTGAAAAGGTTTGAGTGGATTGATTCAGGAATTAAAGATGTTAATTAATTAAATGGCTTGTCAGAGCTTAAATTAATTTCCTCAATCTGTTAGGAAATTAAATCCTTGTGTGTGGGGAAGAACAAAGGGCATCTCCGCGCACGCGTTCTTCAGAGTTCATCGATCCAGGTATTCCGCATAACCTTCTTATGCATAATAATATAGGAGCATGCTAGGATTGTTCATAGGCATAGCAATTTATTTTTGATATTCCAATTAACGATCCTTGGCAAACGGACTTCGTGATTCAATTCACGAATCCCTTCAGATGATTCTTATTCCATTTTGCTCGATGCATCCTCTCCCAATCACTCTTCCTTTGCTGTTATCACCAAACATGACTGTTGGCCCATGAACTCTTTGAAGTTCTAAAAATAATTCTTCTCGCCCGGTCATGTGTGTTGAGCAGCCACTATCTAGGATCCACTCATTTGACATGCTTGATGTCTTAGCTCTTGGACCCTGTTCCTGCAAAAAATCAACAAGTTTGGTAAGGTACCTGCTTAGCATCGGGTCCTACAAGATTAGCATGGATCGTGGTTCCTTTTGGAACCTACATCTTAGTGATCTTCAAGATTTTCTTCTTGATATCACTTTTAGCAACCTTCACCGCCTTAGTTGGATAAACAAGTTTTGCATAATTTGAACGAGGTGGAGTAGTGTGCTTAGCCGTCATAGTCATTTTAAAAAGAAAACGATTGGACTCAGGCCTCACATAGGTGTTCCTCCTATGTGGTGTGAACAGTTGATACGGTGGTGTTACGTCATGGTATTTAACCTACTTGCCTCTATTGAAGGTAAGATTTGATGTCCTAGCATTGGATGCACAATGCTCAGCATTCATCCTAGACATTGTGGAGTGTGGCTTAGCATGCATTCTCTGGATCTTCTCCTGAGATTTAGGAGATGCATTATTTTTACACCAGTCCTTTTGCTTAGCATTTGATGACTCAACAATTGTCTTCTCCTTACCTTTTTCTTTAGTATTGAATTTTCCAGCAGAAATGAATGTAATCCTTTTTTGTTTAGAAGATTCAGCATTTCCAACCAAAACCTGCTTAGAGGTTTTTCCCACGACTTCAACACATCCAAGCCACACTCCAGATCTATCAGAATGATTTCTCTATTGGCTAACAATGGCATTTAGAAATGCCTTGCTGGTTGTGTAAGCACAAATGCAATCCTCATTAGATTTATTCTTCAAAACTAGATTCTCCTTTTCAATATTTTGAAAGTTTTCAGCAAGGTTGGAGTAATCAGCTTTGAGTTTTAAAAAAATCCTTACCATCAGACCTTACTCTTTCAACTTCCTCGGTCAAAGATATAACTTTGGTTTTCAGTGAGGTGTTTTCTTCCACAATAGCATCTTTCAAAGCGTACATTTTTGAAAATTCTAATGAGAGCTAATTGAGATAATCATCCTCGGAATCTAAAGAAGAAGAATCCTCCGATTGATGCATGATTGCTGAATTTGAAATGCTAATGGGGTGTACCTCCTGAGCATCGACTGCTAGAGCCGACTCAGCAATTTGCTCATCTTCAGCATCCAGATTATCAACGATATTCGCCATTAGGACCAGCATGGCCTCTTCATCACTCTCTTCTGAGGAGTAATATTCCTCTTCATTGTCAGGAATATTCGGCACTTCTGTCCTGGTCAACAGTGCTCTGGTGACTGCTCTGACTGCTCTCCTTTCAAACCTTTGCTTGAGATGCTCTTTTTCTTCTTTGCTCTCTCTAGGACATTCGTGCTTTAGGTGGTCTGGCGAGTTGCATTCAAAGCACGTCATTGGCTTCCTTTCTACTGGTCAAAAGGATGGTTGGAGCTTAGCTTCTTTAGCTTCCTTTTCTGCTTTTGCTTCTAGCATGAGCTTTTGAAGCTTTCTCGTTTACTCTTCAAGCTCACTGATCTTGAGATCTTCTTGCTGTGAGTTTAAGGTTGAAACAACCTCCTTTGCTGGTGAAGCTGGTGCAGGTCTTTCATTGTAGTGGAAGGGTTTCCTTGGCTTCCATCTTCCAGCATATTTCTTAGCAAAGTATGCTAAGTCTTCCGAGTTTACAGCGTTTGTTGACGAAGTTTGAGCCACAACAGCTTCGTTCTTTTTGGATTGTTGTATGATAAACTCGTGAGTTTTAAGTTGAGCGAATACCTCAGATGTAGTCATTTGGATGAGGTCTCTCTTATATGTGTGTAAAATGACCTATATTTTGATGTGTCAGCATGCATGTTTGTGGCCATTTTACCCTCATATCATACGTTTTGTTGTTTTTTTGTTGCGTTTTCGTGTTTTTGTGTTTTGAATGTTGTAGGACGTGTTTTGAGCATAAATCAACACTTTTGGTTTAGTTTTGGAGGTAAATCGCCCTAGCCGAAGGTTAAAGGGAAGTTGGATCGACCGAGCGGAGCAAAGGAAGGAACAAACCTGATTTCAGAGTGATTTCTCGGTCGAGCCAGGGCAGGCTCAACCGAGCCATCGGAACAGAGGCTTGGCTCGGCCGACCCTGCAGTGCTCGACCGAGCCTGCACTTTAGAGGGTCCGCTCGGCCGAGCCAATGTGGGTTTTGCAGTTTCTGGCAGCTTTCCACTTAGCTCAGGCGAGCCATATTTGGCCTGGGCGATCCGAGGCCCTGGGAGCTCGTCTATAAAAGGGGGATCTTCGCATTTTAAAAGAACTTTTGGACAGATTTCAAATAACCGTCACCAGAGTTCTCTCTAGATTCATCTCCAAACCCTTCCCCATCCACATTCAAGGAGATTCAAGCCAAATTCTTCCAACTTGGTGAAGATCTAGGAAGGAAGGAAGGTAGATTGAGTCCAAGGAAGGCAATCAAGGAAGATCACACTTTGACCCTGCAATTTTGTAATGGATTCTCTCATTTCTCTTATTGATTTGTACTCAATTCAAGGTATGAAGAACTAAATTCATTTGTGAGTGTTGTAGAATGGATATTGTGATAAGTTGATATCAAATTTGCTTATTTACTTTCCTTTGAGGGATTGAATTGCACTTGAGCTTGTTCCTTACCTCTTAGGTGTAGGTAATAGCCAGCTTTTGAGGTAGTTGACGTGAACGCTGCAACAAACACGCGGGCGGAATCGTCGTGAAAAGTGTATATTCTTACGATTTTAGTTCCAATCCCTGTGCGGGTCTAGGTCATAGGGCGATAATTGACGGTCGATTGGGAGTGATCTAGGGGTTAATAACGTAGCAGTTTGCAATACCTAGTGTCATCTACCGTTAGCTCGCCATAGCAAGGGGCTAACGAGTGTAGGGTCGATTGCTCGACCTCCTAGGGATTAAACTTGGTTTACAACATAGTTTGATTTAACTTGGAACAATAGAGATTCAATCAACACTCACTATCTTCTTATTGTTGAACTTGAGACTTTAATCTACCTAAACTAGTTACTCAATTGTTTTGGCTTGAGAAGTTTAAATACACATGTTTGGTTATTGCTTTGTTACTTGTATGCTTGGTTTATATTCTATTTTGCCTAGTTAAACAATTACCAACGACTAATATTGGCCTAGCTATTTGAACCTTCAAACGAGTAAGTAATCTTCACTAGAGCGAATAGAAAAGGACTTGGATTGATAAAATTTAACGTGAAGATAGTGTTGTATTTCACCATCGTCACGTTTTTGGCGCCGTTGCCGGGGAATCTTCTAGTAGGTCTTGTGAAATTATTGAAAGTTTTAAGAAGTGTATGCTAGGTGTTTGAGGAAATGCTTGTGTGAATATTGTTACTAACATTTGTTTGCTAAATGTTCTAGCTTGTTTAGTTGAATTGTTTTGTTTTGTAATTGGTTTTGTTGATTTTTCCTAGGTAGTTTATGATCACTCGATCAAAGGCTAGGGAGCTTGAGGCAAGGAAATTTCAAGAAAGAAGCAGAAATATTCAAATCGATTTTCATATGGCTAACCATGGAGAGGACACGGTTAGGATTGAAGAGTTAGAGAGACAGCTTGAGATGATGAAAGCTATGTTAAATGAGAGGAATGGTCCTCGGAGACCACTTCAAAACCTTTTTCGACCTCAAGGGGAACCGATAACGGGAGGTTTTCGGTTAGGAGTGAATGCCATGCAATTTGAGATAAAGCCACAGTTGGTCCAAATGATTCAAAATAACCAATTTGAGGGACACGTAACCGAGGATCCAAATGTTCATATATCTCGATTCTTGGAGATTACGGATACTATAAAGATCAACCAAGTTCCCCTAGATCAAATACGGCTGCGGTTATTCTCATTTTCCTTGAAGGATGGAGCGATAAATTGGTTAGAAGGTTTAGACTAATCGAACATTGCCACTTGGGAAGAATTGAGAGAAAAGTTTCTATTCAAGTTTTTTCTGCCAAGTTTGACTTTGAAGAGAAGGGCCGATATCACATCATTTGGGCAAAGGTACGATGAACCTCTTTATGAAGCTTGGGATCGATTCCGAGAGCTTCTACGCAAGTGTCCTAGACATGGTCTTTCTCGAAGTTAACAAATTTGCCAATTCTATGGGGGACTAAACTATAATACGAAAGTGATGATGGATGCTTCATCGGGTGGAGCGTTCCTCGATCAAGAAGAGGACGAAGCTTGGAAAACAATTGAGAAAATGGCTGAAAAAAATTTCCATTGGCCCAAGGAACGAAAAGACTATCGATCGGTAAAATCGATCAACGAGGCTAAGGAAAGTGAGGAATTTAAGGAGCAATTAGCAGCCATGCAAAGAAAGCTTGATGCATTGTCTACTTCGGGGAATAGAAATGAGGAAATGATGGTGGTTCGTCATGAAGAGTCATACCCGGAAAGTGTGAATTTTGTTAATCAAAGGATGGGATACAATGGACGTCCTCAATACAATCCATCGGGTAATATGTACTACCATCCGTCTAACCGGTTTCACCCCAAATTCTCTTATGCAAACCCGAATAATGCTCTTAATCCTCCATTACAACTTGAAGGGGGAGGTAGTAGCCAAGGGGGATATGCTGGGGGAAATTGTAGATATGCTACCCAAGAGCCGATGAGGAATCCAAGTGAAGAAATAGATAAGAAATTTGAGAAGTACGATGGCATGTTTGCAGAAATTCAACTTCAAATTTCTTCCATTGCTAAACAATTGAGTGGAAAGCATCAAGCTGGGAAATTCCCAAGTGATACCGAAGTAGTACTAAAGAAAGGTTGTAATATGGTTGAAGGTGAAAGAAGGATGGAGGAAAAATTGGAAGTGATGACTCCTAAGGTTGAAATGGTGGAAAGTGAAGAAGAGTCAGTTTGGGTGTTGAAGTAGAAAAGGAGGTTGAAGTAGAAAAGGTGGAAGCAAAGAATGATGAACAAACCGAGAATGTACATTTCTTTGATTATGTACAGAAAGGAGACATTGAAATGCCGCTTCCGGAAGAGATTGAACGAGTGTCTATGTTGGATGAACTTGTTGGAGTGGAAATATTCACGGATGATGAGCCATATGATGTGAGGAATAATGGACAAGAAAAGAAGAGCATAGCTAGCAAGAAGGAGGATCCAGGGGGCTTTGTGATTGGATGTGCAATTGGAAATGTGAATGTCGAGAAAGCCTTGTGTGACTCCGGAGCTAGTGTGAATGTGATGTCGTGGGACTTGTACAAGGAGTTGGATATTGGAGAACTCAAACCTACGAGTCAAGTCTTACAAGTGGCGAATAATACTTTAATTTGCCCACGAGGGATAGTTGAAGATGTTCATGAGGAAGTATTGACATTTACATTCCCGGGAGATTTTCTTGTTGTGGATACAAAAGAACAAGGATAGCATCCAATTGATCTTTAAAAGGCCATTCTTACACACGGCGGATGCATTATTTGATATGAAACAAGGTGAGCTTACATTCCGATGTTGTGGCAAGGAAGTTGTATTCTCTTTACCTCCGAAGAATGTGAATGAGAGTGAAGTTGAGAAAGCTGAAAAAAAGAAAAGGATTAAGGATGTGCTTGATCCGGCTTAAATATCATGGGCAAGAAAAATGAAGACAATGAAGATCCGGGGAGTGAAGATGAGCTTGATAAAAATCGAATGAAGAAGGCTCGTGTGGATACGGATCCACCTAGGAGTGCAAGAAGGAAGCTTTTCTTCTCGGAGGAGCATGTGACCATGGACCGAGGTATGAGTTCGAGATCGGCACCTTTTGATCATGATTGATTGTGAGGCATGGTCGTCGAGCTATCGACGTTAAAAAAGCGCTTGTTGGGAGGCAACCCAACGGATTTACATTTTGTTTCATTTTATGTCTTGAATAAATGTTTGTTAATTGTTTGTGTTAGTTTAATGTTGTTTGTTGATGTGAAGGATTCTTAATTGTTTGTGGTTCTACAATTTCAATTGGCAATGTGAATGAAGGTTGGAATTGTTGGCGGCGATGTGACCGGAATTATGCAGGAAAATGATGAAAAAATCGAGAACAGGGGTCTCGCTCGGTCGAGCAAGGCAGGCTCGGCCAAGCTCAATCGTGCCAGCCCAAATCGCGCGGACAGAGCCCTCGCTCGGTTGAGCGAGGCAGGCTCGGCCGAGCTAGAACGTGCCAGCCTAAAGTCGCTCGGTCGAGCCATCTGCTGCTCGGCCGAGCCACGTGCAATTTTAAATAATCGGACAATCCTCATTTCGCCCCATCTTCATTTCTGTCGAAATTTCTCTTCACCAATTTTCTCTAACCCCTTATTGCTTTGATTTATCCTTATCTCACCTTTCAATTTGTCAATGGCTAATCGGCATGGAGGTGGTTTTCTTTCTTCCTCAATTTGCAGACCTGAAGGATTTGATGACGATGACTACGCTCGATTCATCAGGCTCACACAACGGCAAGTGGTTGGAAAAACATACTTATGTCCAGTTACTTTGGAAGCATTGGATTTCAAGAAGGATGTCTGGAATTTGTTCAAAGGTATTGGATGGAGGAAACTACTCCATGGGAGATGGCCTGCCTACGTGATGCTTACAAAGGAGTTTTTAGCGTCGGTTCGTGTGACGTGGAGCGCACAAGGTCTTCCAAAAATGGTAAAATTCAAGCTCAATGGTCAAGAGTTTTTCCTTCGTAGGCAGGAGATTGATGTAATTTTTGGGTGTTCGGGAGATGAAAAATTCATGTTTGATGAAATGAGTCCTCCTGAATTTTGGGAATCTATTTCTGGAATTGCACCTTAGCATGATTTTAATATCACAGCTTGTAGGTCGCATTTGATTAAGAATCCGGTTGTTTGTTATCTTCATCATATGATTGAGGGGTGGTCTTGCGGTTTCTATGGGACTGGGATTGTTGGCATTCATGATTTTCCATTTCTATTTGCTTTACTGCATGGTAGGAATTTTTCTATTGGTGGATGGTTAATGGGGAATTGGAATAATACCATCAGTTCTGATAATTCGGTCATTTGTGGTGGAGGATTACTGTTTCCCATTTTTGAAGCATGTGGTGTTGCGGTATCGGGAGTCTTTGCCCTGGGTTTGAGTCTTAATACGACCGCATTATTTACTAAGGCGTTCTTGATTCCCTCTAAGTCGGGTATTTGTTATTTCTACAAGTTTGGTGACTTGGGAATTGAATTACCTAACCGTGCTATTACGGAGGTTGATGATTTGCTGGATCGGTCTAACTGGTTGATGAGTACCGACACTCATTTAGATATAGCTCAACTGATTATGTCTCGTTGTGAGGAGGTGATCCCCATGCCATGCTAGCACTGTTGCCAAGACCAGCCGCCAGACCCAGAGGAGTGAGAGTGCACCGCATACCTTTTTACAAACTTAGTCTCACTTGACTAAGTTTGGGGGGAATGGTCGGTATCCGGTGCTCTACTCTGGTTCACTCCTCTTCTATCTCTTTACTGCTTTCTAGTTTAGTTTAATTCGATTTGGTTATAAAATGATATTGATCTACCTTCACTTTGGATTTGAATGTGGATGTTATTTGGATGTTTAAATTTTAATTGAATGGGTATATGATGGATTTTTAGCGAGCTTGCATGAGATTTAATTCTTTCTATTTGGTTTGGGTTGGTTTGGTTTGAATGGTGGAGCTAGTGGATATTGCTTTATTCTTTGTGATGATTGTTTTGTGGAAAGTCGGTGGAAATGAGAAGTTAATTGGCTTGTTTATGCTCAATAGTTTGGTGGTGTTTGTGTTGATTTGTAGTAGGTACAAATAAGGCAAGGAGAGCGGTTTGATCGTGTGTGCCGATGGGTAACGCTTTCTATCGTTCCTTCTATCAATTAGATTCATTACAATTGTCTTATGGAATGTAGATTGTTGTTAGGATGTTGTGTGTTTGTGTGTGTGTGATGAACCCAAACAAGAACTTGAGGTTTGAATCATGATTTCTTTAGTAAGCTTGATATTTACTTTGACCAATGATAGAGCGGAATCTAGTTGTCAAGGCATGTTTTAGTTGAACTTTTGAATTGCCGAGTTTTGTGTGTGGTTAATGCATAGGACTTGACAAAAAGTTGTGAGGTTTGAGCCATGATATTGTCATATCTTTATCGGTTGTGAGTGACAAGATTGAGAGCACAAGATCTAGAACTTGCACTTATTCTCTATCTATTTGGCATGAGTTTGGTAACTAAAAATGATATTAGGCCATCGATTCTTAGTCCTACCTTTCACTCTGGGAGTATAAGGTGGTTGCGATCATAATTTTGCCTTTCATATCTTTGACCCCCGTGATTGTGCTTTAATGGAGGATTTCTTTTGAAATTATTAGGACAAACTTTGGGGGGAAAGAGTGTATGAGGGTGAATACGGTGATGAGAGTTGGGTTGGGAATTGTTTGGTATCTTTGTATTGCAAGTATTGAGGCATGGAAGCTATGAAATAAAGGATTGATATGAATCCTTAAAAATTGATGCACCAACAAAAAATTTGGGTGTTTGAGAAAAAGAAAAAGACAGAAAAAAAAGAGAAAGAGAAAAGAATGAAAAGCACCATGAAATGAATGAATGATGGTGTTGAAAAAATATACGAAAAAGAAAGAAAATTTGTGAATGAAAAAGCCTCGGGTTTGAAGTGGATTGAAGAGAATAAGTTTGGGGGTTTTGGGAAATTGAGAAGCTTAGTCACTTTCGCCCAAAACCACCTACCCTTTAGTAAGCCACGTTATAACAAAAAACAAAGACCTTTTTTATTTTAGGAGCCAACTCATTGTAGTATAGTGGTGAGAATAGTTTCAAGACTATGGAAATTATGCTCGATATCTTGTGAATGAGTGATGCTCATCGTCCCTAAACACGTAAGGGAGTGTTTTTATTTCTTTATCCAAAAATTGATGAGTGGTTCAAGTCGTTAGCATTAACCGTGTCACAAAGTTAGGTGATAATCTCGATTGGTTAGGGCATGCCAAGATAATTAAGATGAGCTGTGAGGTTGTTTCATGAGGTTCATGGATTGCTTTACTTTGTTTTGATTAAGGACAATCAAAGGTTCAAGTTTGGGGGATTATGATATGTGTGTAAAATGACCTATATTTCGATGTGTGAGCATGCATGTTTGTGGCCATTTTACCCTCATATCATATGTTTTTGTTATTCTTTTGTCGTGTTTTCGTGTTTTTGTGTCTTGAATGTTGTAGGACGTGTTTTGAGCATAAATAAGCACTTTTGGTTGAGTTTTGGAGGTAAATCGCCTGAGCCGAAGGTTAAAAGGAAGTTGGATGGACCGAGCGGAGCAAAGGAAGGAAGAAACCTGATTTCAGAGTGATTTCTCGGCCGAGCCAGGGCAGGCTCAACCGAGCCATTGGAACAGAGGCTTGGCTCGGCCGACCCTGCAGAGCTCGACCGAGCTTGCACTTCAGAGGGTCCGCTCGGCCAAGCCAAGCCTGGCTCGGCCGAGCCAATGTGGGTTTTGCAGTTTCTGGCAGCTTTCCACTTAGCTCGGGCAAGCCATATTCGGCCCGGGCGATCCGATGCCCTGGGAGCTCCTCTATAAAAGGGGGATCTTTGCATTTTAAAAGAACTTTTGGACAGATATCAAATAACCGTCACGAGAGTTCTCTCTAGATTCATCTACAAACCCTTCCCCATCCACATTCAAGGAGATTCAAGCCAAATTCTTCCAACTTGGTGAAGATCTAGGAAGGAAGGAAGTTAGATTGAGTCCAAGGAAGGCAATCAAGGAAGATCACACTTTGACCTTGCAATTTTGTAATGGATTCTCTCATTTCTCTTATTGATTTGTACTCAATTCAAGGTATGAAGAACTAAATTCATTTGTGAGTGTTGTAGAATGGATATTGTGATGAGTTGATATCAAATTTGCTTGTTTACTTTCCTTTGAGGGATTACTTTCCTTTGAGGGATTGAATTGCACTTGAGCTTGTTCCTTACCTCTTAGGTGTAGGTAATAGCCAGCTTTTGAGGTAGTTGACGTGAACGCTACAACCAACACGCGGGCGGAATCGTCGTGAAAAGTGTATATTCTTACGATTTTAGTTCCAATCCCTGTGAGGGGCTAGGTCGTAGGGCGATAATTGACGGTCGATTGGGAGTGATCTAGGGGTTAACAACGTAGCAGTTTGCAATACCTAGTGTCATCTACTGTTAGCTCGCCATAGCAAGGGGCTAACAAGTGTAGGGTCGATTGCTCGACCTCCTAGGGATTAAACTTGGTTTACAACATAGTTTGATTCAACTTGGAACAATAGAGATTCAATCAACACTCACTATCTTCTTATTGTTGAACTTGAGACTTTAATCTACCTAAACAAGTTACTCAATTGTTTTGGCTTGACAAGTTTAAATACACATGTTTTGTTATTGCTTTGTTACTTGTATGCTTGGTTTATATTCTATTTTGCCTAGTTAAACAATTACCAACGACTAATATTTGCCTAGCTATTTGAACCTTCAAACGAGTAAGTAATCTTCACTAGAGCGAATTGAAAAGGACTCGGATTGATAAAATTTAACGTGAAGATAGTTTGTATTTCACCATCGTTACTATCTCACTCAGGCTCGTCATTTTCACGAACCAATCACTCATTGGAAAGAGTTTGGAAATGATTTTATTATTCATTTCTCCGTTGTCATAGGTCTTTCCCAAGTTTCTGAGCTCTCCTACGATGGTATTGAATCTTTCTTCCATCACTTTAATGGTTTCACCTGCATGCATTGAGAAAGATTCATATTTGTCAACGGCTACTTGGAGTTTATTTCTTTTCATTTGTTCTATCTCCTGTGAGGATGCGCACACATAGTCCCACATCGCCTTAGCTGTATCGAGATTAAGAGTTTTGTCTGCCATCAATGGAGGTAGACAGTCGAGTATCAGCTTCTTTGCTAGATACTCCAGCTGAGCTCTCTTCTTATCCTCTACCGTCCATTTGTCAAATTTCTTCTCGACCATTTGTGATTGCCCCTCAACAGGTGCGCCGGTGAAAATATTGGTTTTCATTATCTTAATGGGCCCTTTAGCAAGGACATCCACCATCTCCGGATGTATACTTTGAAGTTGGATGGTGGCTAGTTTTGCCATGAGTTGAACTTCTCCTTATTATACTTTGGGAGCGTGTGATTCATCTTGGCAAGCTTGATGTTCCTGAGCTAAACAACAGATCAGTGCAAGGAAAATATAGATCTGGTCAAAAGTGACTCAGAAGCAGTCAGTCTGTTACGACCTCCTGCTCTGATACCACTTGTTGGTCCCTGATCATAGTCGTGTTAAGCAGCGGAAGACTATTTAACTAATGCAGCGGAATGTTTCAAGTTATCTTGCACTTAGTTCCTTTCCTAAATGTTTAGCCGAAAGTTGGAGTTAATATTGTTTCAGATATACACTAGCAACTAGAGGTTGCCAGGTTTTAAATCAATGGTAGAAACAATAAAACAGTAACAAAGACATAGGATTTATAGTGGTTCGATCCTTAAGATCTACGTCCACTCCTTAGTCGAACACTGAGAATTTCAACTAAAAAGATATATGAAATTACAAGGATTCGCCGGTCACTTGTAGCAGGTGGTGAGCTTTCGAGCCAGCCACTACAAAGCTATCTTCTGTCACTTTATCTTTTGACAACTGCGGCTAAGTCAAGGGCGACACCTTCGTAAAACTTAACCTTGCTGTAATGGAATCTTTTAAGTTCCTTCCTGAACTCTTTTGTGGGATTTTCGGCAACAACCCGTCTTAGTCAATCTCTTTTTAGAGATGTGACTGTTGGATGCTTCCTAGGATAGAAGTTATCCCAATAATTGATTCTTGAACAAAGTCAAGGAATCTCTTCTTAAATGCAGTGTCAGATATTCAATGTGTGACACTTTTGTTGAGAGCTTGAGATTCTCCTTGTCTCTGTTACGTTACTCTTTCGCTCTGTTTCTCTTATAAAAGTTATCTCTCAAATAATTGTCTCTTTTTTTAATCATAGAAGAAGTTGTAGTTGTGGTTGTTATAGTAGTAGTAGTCTCTTGTTTGGACTTCTCTTTTATATCTGGAGATTCAAACGTTTAAATCCCCAAATCCGTTAGACACAACGTTCTCTTTGTCCGATAGAGCTTCTACTTTTTCATCCTTTCCGACTTGGTACAGTGCTCTTCACCTACTTTGGGAAAGCTATTCATTCTTGGTTGTACCTTTTGTCAGAACGGGAGTCTTTGCAGAGGTTGCTGGATATTTCCTTGCTTAGCATTCTTTCGGAGAATGCTGGGAGCATTCTGCTAAGTCCTTAGACCTTTTGACTGCTGAGATCTTCTAGCAGTCTGTCTTTGTATCCAACTATTGACTCCTCAGCAGTTGTGCATTCAGCACTTTAAGTCTTGCTTTCTAATTGCTATTACTTCTAGCGATTCTCCTGAGTATTAGTGAATGCTGACTCCTTCAGCATTCTGCTATCTTTTTACTTCTGACTGCTGAGCAAGTAATCCTAGCAGTCATTTCATTCACCATATGACTATCAACTCCTTAACAGTCATTCTTCTCAGCACTTGACTACTATCTCCTTAGCAGTCATTTCTGTCTGCTAACGTCTCTAGCAGTCAACATCTTCCTGACTGCTGAGAACACTCCTAGCGTCCAGAATCTTCCGAAGTTGCTTAGAATCTGATTTCCTTTATTTCAATTGTTGAATCCTTCAGCAATCTTCCACAAGCACTTCTAATCTATTACAACTCGATAAATAGCCTAAACAGGACTTTACAAATGAGTTGCTAGACTATTCTAGACTTCAGCAATGATTCACCAAAATAACTAAGGCTTTGATTCAACAAAACCTTTACAATATGATCTAAAGGGAGATTTACAACATAAATCTAGAAATAATTCCCAACACCTACGTCGCCCGCTTCAACAAGGAACTGGTTAACATCCGTAATTGCCCTCAGTCCACCACGATCAGAGCCTTCAGGAAGGGCCTTGATGTAGATTTTGATATATACAAGGAGCTAACCCTGTATTCGTGCCAGATGCTGGACGACGCCCTCAATAAGGTCGGGGCTCGTATAAAATGGGAAGAGGACAAACCCTACCGGGTCTCACAAAGTGTTGGTCCCAGATCAGAGTACGTATAATGTGCAGCGGAAGTATTAAAACAGTTAAATACACTCTAATTCGCGGGCAGTTTAGTTTCTTATCAACTCAGTTTTTATGTGACAGTTTTAGAAACACAATTTATGTTATCTAGCATTTTAGATTAACAATTTTACAGTTATAGGGAATTAACAGTTATACACTTCAACACTTTCGTGGTAAGTGTTGAAGGTATCAAGATATAAATTGAAAACTGTTAAATGAGTAAAGTAAGTAAAACTGTAAACTGTAAATTGGTAGTTGCTCGTAATAACCTTCTCTTCCTTTGCAAGATCAGGCTGTTGTGTTCTTACTCTGAAAGTAAGAACACCATGTCAGTAGATTAAGTCAGCATACTTAATCCTCGTGTACCCAAGGTCACACGGTGAATCTCCAAGGATTCTTTAAGCAATAAATGCCTCGTGTTTAATAAATGAACCACGGTGTTATTACCTTCTCGATTGAGAGCGTTTAATGCTTGAGCTTTAATTTCAGCAAAGAGGCGAGAGTAAATGTGTTGAAGATTCAAAGATGCAAAGGTTTTTTTGTCTCTGTTGTTTCTGCAATTATAGGTTGGAAACCAGAAAATAGTCGTTAGAGACATTTTGAAGGATGTCCAATCATAGCCCATCCTTCTCTGAAAAAGTCGCCTGCTTCTCTGTTTTTTCTGCTACACTGTTTTTCTTTGCAGGGCAGTTTGTACTTGATGTGTCAGACGACGAACAACGTTGTACGCCAGTTGCAACTGAGTCAATGACTGTCTTTTATCATTGTCTTCCTTACAGTTATTCTGCGACTGATCGGCATCTTGCTATGTACGCATTCCTTGACGTGAAAGTGTCCTGGTCTGAAACTATGAGTGCCTCTCGACAGTTTCTTTGTAAACACTGTATCCACAATTTTCTTTGAATATCCAAGCCTCGACAGGAAAAACTATCTGCACAGTTTTTTGTACCCTTTGCTATGCTCTGCTTTTCTTAGTCCTTTATGTTTGGCTGTTATCTCGTCTGAATAGCCTCTTCTTCAAAATGTTCCACAATTTTGACAAACCTCTTCTCCTAGACTATTACAACTTGATCATCCTATACAAGGATTACTTGAGGTAATAACTCTAAGGCCTAGACTTTGGTACATAGTTTTGACACATTAAAACGTCAATTTAAGGTGGGATTTCTACATCAACACCTAACACGAAGGAACACCCTACGCACCACGGAAAGATCGACAAGGGACGACAAGTTCAACCCTCGCGACAAATAGGATACTAGGATGCACCCTTATGCTCGGGCGGCTAGGAGCAGTGTTCCCTACGTACCTGATTACACCCTGAGCATTGCATCTACAGACCTTATGAACAACGTGCTAAAGAAGATGTTTGGGGCTATAAGGTGGCCGCCTAGAATGGCAATGGACCCTGCTTCCCGGGATATCAAGAAATTTTGCAAATTTCATAACGACCACGGCTTCCGTACGGAAGAATGTCGAGCACTACGGATCGAGGTCATGGAACTCCTAAAAAAGGGCATGCTCATGGAGTACCTATTGCCGAAGGGAAAGAAGACCTGGACCCGAGGAAAGACCAATCCCGGGAAGAAGCCGGATGAGGACAAGGTCCTGACCTCCCCAACCACAAAGAAAATCGTTCACTACATCACTGGGGGATCCGAAGTAAGCAGGATCAACCGCAGCTCTGCCAAAAGGGCTTGTCGAGCTGCGAGAAATGCAAACGGGATACCTTGCAAGAACCCAGAGCACAAAGTTATCGAATTTACCAGCGAAGAGTCGCCAGGGATCCACCACCCGCATCACGACGCCTTGATCATCTCCCTGCCAATTTCAAACTGTCGCGTTTGTTGAATCTAGGTGGATAATGGGAGTTTGGCAAACGTGCTACTCTATCAAGCTTTCAAAGAGATGAGTATCCCCGAGTCCAAAATAATAGGCAACATCACTCAGCTGACCGGGCTCAGTGGAGAAAAGAGGAACACACTGGGGGATGTGAACCTCCTCATTTATTGCGGTGGGGAGAATCTAGAGCTGACCTTCCAGGTCGTGGATGCACCCTCGGCCTACAATGCCATCTTGGGATGACCGTGGTTGCACGAGCTCCAATCTGTCCCCTCCACTTACCACCAGGTGGTCAAATTCCCACATAGTGGAGAGTACACACCATCCATGGGGAACAGACATCATCCCGAGAATGTTACTACACCAGTCTCAAAGCAGTGAACACCATCGAAGAACCCATGAAGTCCACACCGCCCGGAGAACTGGAAGAAGTCCTTCTGGACAAATGCGACCCCTCAAAAACCACCTTCATAGGAGCGGATCTAACCCTGGAAGTACGCACCAAACTTGTACAGTTCTAGCGGTCCAAACCGCATGTCTTTGCTTGGTCCCACAGGGACATGACCGGAATAGACCCGAAAGTGATGACCCACCGACTGCAGGTGGACCCCATAAGAAACCCATTCAGCAAAGGCGACGAAGGTTTGCCCCTGAGAAAAATCAAGCTATCAATGAAGAAATTAACAAGCTCCTGAGCATCGGGTCAGTTCGAGAAGTCAAATATCCGATGTGGCTGGCAAATGTCGTGGTCGTAAAGAAGAAAAATGGCAAGAATCACGTATACATCGACTTCACCGACCTCAACAAAGCTTGACCTAAGGATCCTTACTCACTGCCCCACATCGATAGCATCGTAAAATCGACTGCGGGGCACGAGCTCCTAAGCTTCATGGATGTCAAATTTAGATGCACCCATCAGACCAAGAGAAGATGGCTTTTATGACCAACAAAGGAATATACTGCTATAAAGTAATACCTTTCAGCCTCAAGAACGCCGGATCAACATATCAGAGGTTGGTCAATAAATTGTTCGAACACCTCATCGAAAAGACCATGGAGGTTTACATCGATGACATGTAAGTCAAATCCCTCAAAGCCAAAGATCACGTCAGGCACCTCCACGAAGCATTCAAGACCCTTGAAAAATACAACATGAAGCTCAATCCCGCCAAATGCGCATTCGCGTGTCCTCTGGTAAGTTCCTAGGGTAAATAATCACCAAGAGAGGGATCGGAGCGGATTCCACCCAGATTAAAGCAATACACCAGCTTCCTCATCCCATGAACCCAAAAGAGATACAGAGGCTGACCGGCAGACTCGTGGCGCTAAGAAAATTCCTAGCGAAATATTCTGAGAAGACCCAGACATTCTTCCAGGTCCTGAGAAAGGGAAAGAAATTCGAATAGACCAACGAATGCGCTAAGGCCTTGGAGGAACTATAGCACTACCTAACCAGCCCTCTAGTCCTGGACAAACCGGAGGTCGGGGAGGAGCTCTTGCTATAGCTTTTGGTGTCCGAAAAGGTAATAGGATCAGTACTCGTACGAAAGGTTGGGACCATCCAGCACCCCGTTCACTACGCCAGCAAGGCCCGACTAGACCCCGAGACCAGGTACACTGCCCTGGAGAAGTTGGCATTGTCATTAGTCAACTCCGCTTGAAAACTAAAGCCTTACTTCGAGGCGCACCCTATCAAGGTCGTGACCGCCTACCCACTTCGCACAATGTTCTCAAAACCCAGCCTATCCGGCAGGTTGCTTAAATAGGCCGTAGAACTCAGAGGATACGGCATCGAGTATGAGCCAAGGACCTCAATCAAATCACAAGTACTCGCGGACTTCGAGGTGGAGTTCACGAACAACCTCCAAGTCCAAGCGGAACACGAGGTAGCCCATCTCGATCATGAGTCCGTGTTAGAGGACCCTTGGATCCTACATATAGACAAAGCCAGCAATCTCCACGGTAATGGAGCGGGGCTACACTAGACCAACCCCTAGTGTGAAACCTTTTAAATGGCCATACGACTAAACTTTGACGCGACTAACAATGAGGCCGAGTACAAGGCTTTGCTCAGAGGAACCCTCCTAGCCAAGGAACTAGGGGCTAGGAAGATGGAGGTTTTCAGCGATTCTCAACTAGTGGTTAACCAAACCAACGGAGAGTATTAAGTCAAGGAGCCTCGGTTACTACGCTATCACGAGGAACTAAAATAGTTAAAAGAATCCTTCCAGGAGTTTAACCTAAAATACGTAGCACGGGAGGAGAACTATATGGCTGATGTCCTGGCCGGCCTGGCCACGACAACCACAACTCCGATCCAAAAACCAATTCTGATTACATGGGTTGAACAACCAATCGCCACCAACAAAGCAGAAGCCGCTCGTGTAAACACAAACCACGAACCCTCGTGGATGGATCCCATAATATCCTTCCTAAATGACGGAACCAAGCCGGTCGATAGGAATGAAGCTACACGACTCGAGCGACAAGCCGTTTGATACACGATAACGAACAACACATTGTACCACAAGTACTTGGAAGGACCCCTACTAAGGTGTATCGATGAACCCAAAATAACTCAAGTATTGTATGAGATTGATCGCTAAATTATTTTGTTAGCGATTTAGCTAAGCTAATAATAAAGTGATGAAATAAATTATCGAATCCTAGAGGAGCGAAGTAACGAAAAAAACCATAAGTAATAAATCAAAAGTTTTCGGAACATTGTTTAGGAAATAGAAAGCAGATATTGTGATTTGAATTTCGTGAACTAAATTAAAGTAGTAAATCGTGAAAGGTTTTAAAAATTGAATATGAAAACATAGATCCTAGGGTTTTCTACCTATTATGCCATACATGCACTTATGAATCAATTAATCACCAAATTTAATTCTTCTTCGTAGTGGAACATCAGAAAACTATCATGAATTTCTGTTAAGGACAATTCACAAAATTGATTAATTAATTATC
Organism: Plectranthus barbatus; assembly: GCA_026898455.1. Lineage (NCBI taxonomy): Eukaryota > Viridiplantae > Streptophyta > Magnoliopsida > Lamiales > Lamiaceae > Plectranthus > Plectranthus barbatus. The sequence continues at coordinate 32,935 of JAPKLW010002702.1, read as the reverse complement.
TCTACCTTTTCAGTCTCGAGAAAATATAAGTAACTCCAATTGTTCTACAGATTTATTCCCTCTTTTTAGACAAGAAGAACAATTTATATTATGAAAACCATTTTCCATTGAAATCCATTACTTTTTGAGTCTCTAAATTCAAACTAAATTAATCCTAACTTATGGCCAATAAATTAAGATTGTAATTAATCATAGTTTTCATAAACTATGAATCAGAAAGGTCATTAATCTAATCCAACATACTCATAGGCATAATATTCGAAACCCTAGAATCTATAGGATATTTAATTACACATAGACATGATCGGAATTAAAATGAAAAGATAAAACCTTCAAAATAGTCTTGCATAATTAATATGGGAATCCCAAACAGAATTGAGTTGTTGCCACAGTTTCCGGATATAACTTCAAATGCAGAAATCAACTAAATACCAAATCTTTGTAGTAGTTGCTCTCTCAAATCAAAATACAACCTAACACAGGCTATTTATACTTGTGTTGGATGTATCCTATCAGGCCTAGGAAATAAGATACAGATATATCTTAAATCTTAGAAATTTTGCCAAATCAAGGTCGACGTCGACCGACGTGGCCTCACATCGACCGAGGTGGAAACACGGATCGACCCTCCCTTTTGATCGCTGCAAATCCCTCGGCATCGATTGACGCACACCGATGTCGATCGAGGTGAATGACTCGCCTCGATCCTGCTTGACTCCATCTTCGATCGATCCACAACATCGACTTTGATAAATGCAGGTCTACATCGATCGAAATCGAGGCTTACACACGAGCACTCTTCCTTCATTAGCCACTTTTCACCCTAAAACCTATAAATCACACAATCACGAGTATTTCACGTGCGATAACCCTATCATGCATGCAAAAGTAAATAAAATGCTCTAAAAACACTAAAACACTAAAGAACTTCATCGATAAGTTAGTGAAAATATGAACTTATCAGAGATCCACGAAGGCGATTGCGGCAATCACTCTAGAGGTCGGTCTCTGGCCCACAAAGCAATATCGGCGGGATTCTATTGGCTGACTCTGCACCACAACACAAGAGAGTTTTCCAAGAAATGTGACCGATGACAGAGGTTCGAAGCCACATCTCACATAAGTGCCGAACCCTTGCACGCGACGGTCACCCCCCTGGCTTTTCATGTCATGGGGAATGGACATCGTGGGCAAACTACCCAAAGGGTCGGCCCAAAAAGAATACATCATCATAGCCACTGATTACTTCACCAAATGGGTGGAGTCCGAAGCACTAAGAAACACAGGGGAAGTGGAGGTCATCAAGTTCCTTTGGGCGCATATTGTGTGTCAGTTCGGGGTCCCAAAGGAGATACGGACGGATAATGGAGCGCAATTCACAAGCAGCAAGGTCAGAGCCTTCTGCGAGAAGTTCAGGATTAAGCTCATATTCTCAACACTGAGGTACCCTGAAGCCAACGGCTTGGCCAAGTCCACAAACAAAACGCTCATCAACACTCTGAAGAAGAAGTTGGAAGATCACAAGTCACGGTGGGTGGAAGAGCTACCAGGGGTCCTATGGTCCTATCGAACGACCCCATGCACGGTGACTGGGGCTACCCCATTCTCCCTGGCCTACGGGGAAGAAGCTGTGATTCCCATAGAAACCCAGGTGCGAAGCCCAAGGGTTGAATTTTGCCAACTGGAAAACAACAATCACGAACTCATGGCAGGACGTGAGCTGGTTGACGAAGTGAGGACGAAGCCTACACACGAATGACACGAAGATTCCAACAAGTTGAGAAGTTTTCAACAAGTTGAGGACCTTTCAAGTAGGTTACCTCGTGGTAAGGAAGGTGTTCCAAAACACCAAAGAGGACAAGGCAGAAAAGCTCGCCCCGAGTGGGAAGGAACACACATGGTGGTCGGAATCTCGGGACGAGGGGCTTACAGCCTCGCAGATCATGACGGGAGACCCGTGTGCAACAGTTGGAACATCAAACACCTAAAGCGATACTACCAATAGAATCGTTCCTGGGCCCTTTACGAAGGACTCTCCAAATACGCCTTTCTCTCCCATTCTATTCCTTTAGCTTTTACACTACTTAATAGCTTATCGTTTTCTTTTAATACGAAATACTAACTTGAGCGTCGGAGGGGCGATGCCAAGTGCATCGCCCACACTCACGACCCTCCCATGTTTACCCCTACGGTTCGCAACAGGAAGAACAAAATAAAAAGCATGGAAATAATCAAAAGAACCACCCTCTACCGCCTACAGAGGGATGGCCGCAGTTCATAAAGCATAAGCGGTTCAAACATCACGATGCAAAATAATAGTTCGGAGTGTAGAAATTTAAAACTGTTCAACATAAATTAAAATTTCTAAGAAACAAATAGAGGCAGGGTCAAGCGGCGGCAGGCTTGGAGGGCTCAGATATGTTGAGTTGCTAACCAGGCTGGTCCCCTCCTTGCAGACCATCAACATTGGAAGCCTGGTGGGGACCCTCTTTAGTGGAGTTCGGCTTGCGACCCACTTAATTATTCCTCTCCGGCTCAGGGGATGGCTCCTTATGCGTGGCTTCCTCCTCTGGCATATCCAAGAAACCTAGGTTCAAATCAAGGAACTTGAGGGCGATGCGGCCGCAGACCTCATCCATCGCCTGTCCCACCATCATATGCAAAAGGACCCAAGGTTACCAAAGCCGGCACAAAGAAAAGAAAGAAAAATAAGCCAACACGACCTTACCTCGTAGGTCTCACTGAAGTGCTCGGACATAACAATGGCGGAGTAGTCCAAGCCCTCCCCTCGCTTCAGCCTGGCAATCTCATTGTCCAGGTCTCTCATCTCCTGCCTGAAATTGATGTCCTGGGCCTGGAGCTCCTCCCTCGCCGACCCTAACTAAGCAGTCAAAGTACAGACCTCACCTTGGAGAGAGTCAACCATTACCACCGCCCGAGCAAACTCCTTCTTCACATCAGAAGACCCTTTCTTCATCTTGTCCAGCGCAGCTCTATCTGAGACCTCTGATAAGTTCATAATTTTACTCACTTATCTATATTATTTTCTACTATTTTATGTATTTTTATTGAGTTTATCTATATATTTTATGCATGAGTCTATAGTGGGTGGTATTATGTGCGCTATGGTGTGTTTCTACAGGTTTTAGGCCAAATTTACTGGAAAACCATTTCGAAAGTAGTGATGTGCAAGAGTAGCAGTGGAGCGTTCTTCCACACAAGGAATTCGGGCTATTGGCACATGGAAATGGATAGCTCTTTGAGTTAGCTTTCCAACGCAACTGGAATCGGGTCAATCGGAG
>JAPKLW010002702.1:0-16038 GCA_026898455.1 Plectranthus barbatus | reverse complement strand
GCCCGGTTCCACGGTTCGGAACCGCCGGTTCAGGTTCCGGTTAAAACATGGAACCTGAACCGGCCCGGCTACAACCGGTTACGGTTCCGGTTCGGAACCGTTTGCACGGTTCCGGTTCCGAACCGTGGAACCGGCGGGCCGGTTCCGGGCCGGTTCAGCCGGTTCCGGTTCAATATGGCCATCACTAGTTTCAGAGAGTGAGAGGTCTATTTATAGACCTAGGGTTGTAAAACCCTAGTGGGCTCCTGGGCTCAATTCAGCACACTTATTGGGCAAGACCTGGGACCTAATGCAAATAATAAAGTGGGCCTATAAATTAATTAATTCTCATGTCCACAACCCAGGACACAATTAATTAATTAATATTAATTCTTTTTCACCACAGAATTAATACTGACCTACCCCTTTATTACCACATTATGAGAACGGGCTGCATTAATTGAGAATCCCCATATTTAAGGTTACCGGACATCCATTAATTAATCGGAGCCTCTGACAAGCTCTAACTACAATTAATTAATATCTTATAATTCCTGTGTAGTACCACTCAAACCTTATCACTCGTGCCTGAAATTAATCAGCCTGCAGGACTTTGGCACGATGAATGTTATTGAGCTCCTCAAGGAATGTCCCCATCCTATTACTCCGATATGGTAACCTAAACCCAGTCTCAGGCGGTACTACACGAACAGTTGTTACCCAAGATGCGGATATACGAGCACGTTACTTAGGCTCTCCACCATGTCAAGTCAAAGCAACAGTCAACCCGTGCAAACCCCTGAACCTTCGTTAGGGTTTGGACTAAATCAATATAACGAGATCTTGTATTCGCTGATGTCAGACAGACAAATACATCTCACTGCGGTCCATCAATACGCCACCTCTGCGTACCAGCATGTCAAGTAACCAAGACAGATTACTTATTCCGACAATGCCGCAGCCATCCGGACAGACGTATCCTCATACGTTGTCTCGACAGTGATCAGGTTTATGTCTCACTAGGTCAAGTGATCATACTGTCTTCTGCGATCTACAACACGCCGTATGATCGTCCCTATCGGTGAGACAAGAGGATACCATTGTTCATACATGTAAGATTGTTAACAGATAGGATAAATAAACCGTTGTATACTCATTATAATAAATGCTTTCAGTATACAATACCCATCAAATACCCCGGACGATAAGGGTAATGCCACTCGCGGATGGAGGGAAGGTCAAGTCCCTGATCCATGAAGATCAAGAACGTGCCCACCACATGGCACCAGCTCACTGGCAACAAGTTGAAGGGGGAAAGACCATAAGAATTCAACACATTACAGGAAAAAGGGTGAAGCGGGAGATCAATCCCCTTCTCCAAGATGGGCAGGTAGAAGGCTACGAAACCTAACGGCGGGGCAAAACATCGCTCCTCTATCGACGGGAGCCTATACCCAGGAGGAACCCTAGCGGATTGTTCCAGTGCCTCCACTAACTGACCAACTGACACCGAGAAAATGACATCCCTAACCTGATCTCTTTTCACCACCACTCCCTTTCGGGTTCTGGACCTAGCAGATTGAACCGGCGGCTCCCCGACGAGGACACATCAACGATAGGACGTTTAGATGGGTAACCCTCATCACCACCCCGTTCAGTTTCATGGAGATTTCTACCCAGGAAAGAGAACCCACCTCCTCTAAGGAGGAGGGATTGGAAGACGGAGACTCAAAAAGCGCAAGGGGGAACTACTACCCCTATTTTGAGAGTCAGATTGGGACAAAATTAAAGGTAGAGAACCCAAAAATCCCAAGAATTCTATTTCAAAAATCCTACTACCACCATAAGCACAAGAGCAAGCACAAAATAGGAATAACTTAAGATGATCGGGCGAAATTAAAGGCCACTAACCTTAAAGCAAGAAATCGAACGGGGGGAGGAGATCTTAATTGCCGGAGAAACTCACCTGGAAGAAAAAATTAAAGCTCGATCGAATGACGTAGAGATTTGGGTGATGTGACATCAGGCGACGGTTTGCCTTCCCTAATGACTAACGTAACCACCCTCAAACTCCCACGCATTTACATTTATGCCACCACTAAGTGACAAAATCGGCTAAAACTCCCGCCCACGATTTTTGAAAATGTGACCTGGATGGCAGGATCCAACCCGCGCGACCCGGTAAAACATAAGCCCCAGATCGAACACCAACCCAGGGTCCGCTCTTTATCAAGGATCCTACGACCCACAAGATAATTCAATTCATACCCCATAACCTCACACATGAGTTCCCCACAGGGACGCACAAAGCGCTATACATGAGAGCTTAGCTCCTATAAAGTGGGACATCTTATGGGATATCCCCTTCCTTCTCGTGGTTCCAAACCCACGATTTGAGCCCGCAAGATAACTCCACGGAGCTACTTGCTTTCCCGTGTAGGAGCCTACAAACAGACTCTTACACCTGTCGAACTCACCCACGGTGAGATCGACCCCATAAAGGAGATAAGGACCTCACGAGGTCCCCTCCAGGGCTCCCGATGCCTACTCACAAGGAGCTCGGAACTTATGCGCTTTGAGCACTTGCGTACACCGGGTATGACCCGACTGTTCGACCTTGGGGTCTTTCTAGTACACTCAACCCCAAGCCTGAAGGGGCTATTGTTGGGCCCAAAAGTAGTTGGGCCATAAGGACTAGGCCCAGGCCCGATAATGTCGGTAAAGGCCCAAAAAGGTGTCCACCAACCAGATACCTCACGACCCATCATACCTCACTCTCATGATAAACTCCACCAGCCAACAATGTCCAAGCTCCCAGGCAGCAGTACGACCTCCGGAACCTCGGAGCTACGACTTCAGGAACCAAGCACGAAGCTCCATCACCTATACACTACCTCTAACAAAGATAACAGACCAAAATCTTGAAGCGCGCAGAATTAAGAGGGAAGTTAGGAGACCACCTGTCAACAGCCCCCAAGAATCGGAACCGCTTCCGGACGCCTTGCGCTGCCCACGGATGAAGTCTACCACACCATGGAAACCTTAGCTCAGAGACCACCAAAGAAAGCTCAACAAACCCCACCAACAGTCTGCCTCAAAGATCAGAACTACCCGCAAAAATAGCTAGGGTTGTAACGGTCCTCCTTGGCCTATAAAAGGAGGACCGACGATTCATTTTGACACACTTTTTCTGTTATATACACTTGTATTCGTAACTCGACACTTTGAGCTCTATTCGCATTGAATAACATATCGCCTTTATTTTCTGTTTTTCGGTCATAATTTATTTAAATTGTCACAAGTTCTGAAGGTCTCTATCATATCACAAATCGAACCTCAACAATAATCATGTACAATTTAAGTTATTTTTCAGCTAAGAAAATCAAATAGATATGTGCAACTTACGTAAATATTGATGTGACATGGACTTGATATTTATTTATGTATAAATAATATTTTAGAAATTATTATGTTTGAGAATAATAAAAAAAATATTTTGCATGTTCAATAAATGCATAAATTGTTTCTTTACACAAAATCAATTCTCTCACATATAAGAATGATTGATATTTCCTCTATGATCTCTAAATTTATATTTTAAGCTGTAAAAGTTTTACATTCAAATATATTAATTTGATTAATACTTTGCATCTTAATCCGGTTAAATTGGACCGTATATTCCTCTAATTTTCACCCAAAATAGTCTCACACAATTTTTCACAATTATTAAATAATTATACATGCAAGGCTACATCCTCCCATTTCGGTCAATGGGATTCGGTAGAGCTGGATGGGCCCCACTAGTACAGTCCACTCTCAGATCCCTCCACCTGAAGTTGACTCTAATCAAAACCAACCAATAAGATCACGCCACACGGGAGGAACCTCACCATTACAGAGACGAGACACGAAGCACTCGATCACAACCTCTCTGAAATTTCTCCAAAACCTCTCCACTCCATTTTCCAGAACAACGAAAGAAAAAAAATAAACCGATTGTATCAACCGTTGAAAGGAAAGTTAAGATTTCTCAGGAAGAATCGACTGTGAGCAGCAGAGACAACACGCCGCAGATAGAAATATGCTGCGCTGACAGTTGTTTTTCGCCCTTTTTTGTGTATTTTTAAATGTGGAGTGTTGTTTACGTGATGCTGTTTTGAAGATAGTTTTGGGAATTCGAGATAATCTGTAATGGCGATAGGGCGGAGAGACAAGAATCTGCACTCATCAATCCGCGGATCGCGGATTCTGGCGGCTATTGGGATCGGAATTGTTGTTGGGTGTGTTTTTGCTTTTTTGTTCCCCCATGGGTTCTTCTCCACAAATCAGGTCTCTCAAATTCGAACAGTTTCTGGCTCCAAGGTGGAGGTATTTTCTTTTTTTAATATTATTAGTTTCTTGAATTTGTTTCTTGCCGTTGTTTTTGTAATAGTGTCGATGTTTCAGCTAAGTTGTTAAATCTGTACGTGCACATTGTTTTGTTCGTGATTTCAAAGAATGCATGCGTATTTGATTATTGATGAGGTAGTGAGCTGAGTTGTGGTTTTGTTGACTATTATTATTATTTTTTGAATCTTGTGATTGTGGTTATTTGGAACTGAGAGAAGTTGACTTTCACTGCCTTTGCTTGGTTCATTCGATCAAATGAAGTTATTTTTTGTAATCTGTATGATTGCATAGTTATATGCGTTTGTTCATTAATTGTGCCATATTTATCTCTGTTCAGGTATGTGAATTATGGCGTACAAAAATTATGAGTGTAACTTGTATTTCAGATAATATTGTGTAACTGTTGATTGATTTTGGGGTGTAAATTGATGCTAAAATAGTGATTTTATGGCTTATAATGATTGATCTGAATTATAGTTAATTGTGGATTGGTGCATAGGTTGATTCGGCATCATGTGAAACGACTGAAAAGATAGATCTTCTGAAGTCGGATATCAGGAGTTTATCGGATAAGAATGTTGAGTTAAAGAGACAAGTTAAGGAGTTGAATGAAAAACTACGGTTGGCTGATCAAGGGAACCGACAAGCTCATGAGCAAGTTACGGTGCTGAGTGAACCGCACAAGGCTGGGGCCTTTGGTACTGTTAAGAGTCTAAGGACAAATCCAACTGTTCTTCCTGATGAAACTGTAAACCCGAGATTGGCAAAGATCTTGGCTGTTGTTGCTGTCAGGAAAGAGATTATAGTTGCTCTTGCCAATTCAAATGTGAAATCAATGCTTGAACTTTGGTTCACTAACATTAAGAAAGTGGGCATTCCTAATTACCTAGTGGTGGCATTAGATGATGAGATTCTAGAGCTCTGTAAGGCCAATGATGTCCCTGTGTACCAGAGGGATCGAGATGAATCCATTGACTCCATAGGAAAGGGTGGTGGCAATCATGCTGTCTCAGGTTTGAAATTTCGAATACTGAGGGAGTTTCTGCAGCTGGGCTATAGCGTTCTTCTTTCAGATGTGGATATAGTATTCTTGCAGAACCCATTTGATCATTTGTATAGAGATTCTGATGTGGAGTCTATGTCAGATGGTCATAACAATATGACTGCTTATGGGTTCAACGATGTTTTTGATGAGCCTGCAATGGGTTGGGCTCGGTATGCGCACACAATGAGGATATGGGTGTATAACTCTGGTTTCTTCTATATAAGGCCCTCCATTCCTTCTATCGAGCTGCTGGATCGCGTGGCTGGTAGGCTTGCTCGGGAGGCAAATTCTTGGGATCAAGCTGTGTTCAATGAAGAGCTCTTCTTCCCATCTCATCCCGGTTATGTAGGGCTTCATGCATCCAAGAGAACAATGGATTTCTATCTCTTCATGAACAGCAAGGTCCTTTTCAAAACCGTCAGAAAAGATGCTAATCTGAAAAAAATCAAGCCTGTTATCGTCCACGTAAACTACCACCCTGATAAATATCCAAGAATGCTAGCTGTTGTTGAGTTCTACTTGAATGGCAAACAAGATGCTCTAGATCGCTTTCCTGATGGATCTCAATGAAGAGTGAAAGCCGCGATAAGTCATCTTTCTCTGTTCTCATTTCACTTTTACATGGATAACCTCAGCAGATTATGCCCCTCTTGTAGCAATGTGCTGTGAAAAATGCAACTCGAATCATCCTTATTTTCCTTCCAAACATCGTTTCCTTTATGGCACACAAATTTTACCTTCCTCCATTTTCGGCATGTCAGTTCAATGTAATGTAGTTTTTTGAACATATGAATTCTATGTATCAAAGTCTTTTCGCTTAAACTATTACTTGTTTCATTGATGTAAGACCTTTACATTGTGGATTCTTTGTGAGCTATCTATGACAGGGAGCTACATCTAAATGACTCTCGTTATTAAACATAAAACAGTGACAAAATTGCTCAACAGTGTCTTATATCATTCTTCTTTATCAACTGAGGCAGAAGGCACATTAGCCTCATCTGAAGGGTTCTCCTGGTGTGGAGGCTCGTCTTCATTAACCTCGTCTCTGTCTTTGTTATATGCAGGTCCACTCGAGGAATCCATGGAGTTTGAGGGTTCACTGGATGCAGACTCCTTCGGGGTTGAAGGAGAAGCAAGGGAAGCAATGTTGTTTGAAGGTACGCTGGAGGCAGACTCCATAGGAGTCGAAGGAGAAGCAACAGTGTCCACGGGTTGAAAAAAGATATAAAAATGGGAGCCATCTTTGACACCGTAATCTTTAAGAGGAGCTTCATCTTTGCCCATTGAAGAACGCTCCTCATCATCTGCTCCATCGAGCAGTAGAATGAGGCGATGACTGGGGAGGTTTTCTTGCTTCCCGATCTCTCTCTTGAGATCACATACGGTAGCATTATCTTCCACCTCGACGAAGAACAGGCTTCCGGTCAGTATCTGTGCTACCAGCTTCATTTTCAAGGTACCACTCCCACTTTTTTCCTACCTTCCCCAGTTTTGTGGACTCCATAAATGTTATTTAAACTGTTTATTCGTGCAGATGCTGTGCCTGCATTGGAGTTGTGTGTTCTTTATGCCCTTGTGCGTGTCTGTTAATGGGGAGAGAGAGAGAGAGAGAGAGAGAGAGAGAGGTTCACAAAGACTGCATTGTAGAGAGTTAGTTTGAAGGCGTGCTTGGATTAGTAGGGTTGTTGAATTTGTGAGCTTTGAATGATCCCAAAAAACGTTATGAACAAGTCAGTGGATCCAAATCAGAATGGTTCCTCTAATCATTTTTCTGTGGCAACTAAAAAATAAACAATTTAAGCTTATTTGTTTTTTCTTTTATACTAGTACGTTTTTTTTTCAATTTCAGTTAATGCTGTTTTGACGGGAACAAGATCCTCTACAGGTCTACTCTATTTATAATAATATTAGATCTAATAATAAAAAAAGAAAATATCTTAGATAAGTATGAATGTATGATCATATTTATTAAATTTAATAAAATAAACAATTATGATTAATGATAAAATATATGGATATTTTCCTTTTCAATACAGTTGACATTTTAATCAACTGTACGAAAATATCATTTTTCCTCCAAAACAATAACATAAATGTTATTCTTAATTATTTTATTTATTTATCTATAATTATTGTAAATTATATTTATAATCAATAAAACAAATGTTCTATACAAAATTATAATATTATTATTTTTCCTCCAAATTATATTACATCACTATACAAATTATTTTATTTTTAATTTTATTTTTTCAATAATAATATATTAAAATACATCTAAAAAATAATTAATTATGAGAAATGCAACAAAATACATTTAAATGACTTTTATTTGAAGTTTTGACATCCTTACTAATTTTTATTTAAATCTATTTCAAAATTTATTGTATATTTTTATCTTATCATTTAAGTTAGATTAATTTTATCTATTGGAATACTATTTCAATAAATTTTGTCTTTGTTTTATTCCTTTGTACTATTTTTTCGATTTATGTACGAAATCAATGAATATATATAATGTTGGACTAGAAAAATCAAGTCCAGGCCCGTTAAGAACGGCAACGGCCCAAAATAACGCATCTAAACGGACTCAACGACTTCGACACGACGACCCCAACTAGGTCCAAAGCCCGACATATGAGGTACGAGCTCCAGCACCCAGCCAAGGTCGCGACCACCTCCTGTCTCGGGACCACCTGCTCTAAGAGCAAATGAGAAGGTCCGACCCTCGTGCACGACCCTAACAGGAGGCTCCTAATCCAAGAACGCACTAAAATCGGAAGGGAGTTGAGAGACTGCAAATCGTGGCCACCTCTTCCCCGAAAACCGGAACTACCCCCCAAAGATTCCGCAAGGACTGGCAACGCCCTCCCGTTATACAGCTCGGGAAATCCCCAACCAACCGATTCCGCGAAGAAGGCTCCAACGGTCGATGCCAACGACTCCCACAAAAGTCGGAACGGCCGCCGAGTAGCGCTAGGGTTGTAACTACCTCCCTTGAACTATAAAAGGGAGGTAGAGGTCCTATTTTGGAGGACGATTTTTACTTGGGAGAGAAAGCCATTGTCGCATGAGAGCTTAGAGATTTATATTCATTTTTCGTTAAACTCTTATCCACGGCTTGTAATTTACATCTTGTTCTGTACTTTATCGGTTATATCTTGATTCGATTTATAATAAGTTCCAAGGGTCCCGATATAATCACAAATCGAACCTCACAAATTTGGCGCCCACCGTGTGGCCTTTGGAATGTAACTATTTTATTCTGGAAGGATATGGCCAACAGACGCGCTCCAGAGACAGGCTCCGACTCTGAAAGCCCTCGAGAGCAGGTCCCAGAGCTGCGAGCAAACGCACTCCAGAACCTCCTACTCGAAATGGAACAAAACCGCACAACACAACTAGCACTGAGTTTCCCACCACCACATCCATCGACCATGAGCAACCCAACTATGGCCCAACTCATGAACCAAGTTCGCGATGCGCAACAGGAGATCGCCAGAATCAACCTCCAGATGGAGCAAATGATGAGGGCACACTGCGAAGTACTCGAAGAAAACCAGCACCTTCGGACGGCGAGACCCGTCGCCGACCCTCAACCGTGGGTCATAGCTCCCGAGAGCTCCACACATCACCCCCCGGTAACCCCCCGGAACTTGAACGTTGAGTTCGAGCATAACATCAGCGGACGCGGTCAACACGTCCCTCCCAACACCGGGGAGGAACTTAGGACTGGGGCTAGAGAAGTCAGGCCCCCCGCATCTGACCCGGCAATGAGTGTGATCGAGAATCGCCTGAACTATTTCAAATCCCTCCTGGCTCGTATTCCTGGCATGCCTCCGCCGGAAAAAAACATCACGAGAGAGAGCTACGCGGACTCACCGTTCGCTCCCAGCATTGCCAATGTGGAAATCTCCGCAAGATTTGTCCCGCCGAACTTCGTCCCATACGACGGCACCAGGGATCCGGAAAATCACATTGCGATCTACAAGAAAAAGATGTTCGCAGCTTTTTGATCCCAGCGGAGGAGCACAGAGCGTCGGGTCCAGCCTGACTGGACCTGCATTAGAATGGTTCGTAAGCCTGCCACGGGGGTGTATCTCCACCTTCGCCGAACTCCATCAGTTATTCCGAAGACAGTACGCGAGCAACAGAAAGTTGGAAAAGCACCCCGACGAACTTTACGATATCACTCAGAAGCCATGGGAGCCTCTACAGTCGTACGTGGCTCGTTTCAACAAAGAACTGGTTAACATCCCCAACTGCCCCCAGACTACCGCGATTGGGGCTTTCCGGAAAGGGTTGGATGTAGATTCCGACCTCTACAAGGAGCTAACCCTATACCCTTGCCAGACCCTCGATGACATGCTTAACAAGGCTGGGGCTCGCATCAAGTGGGAGGAAGACGAACCATACCGGATCTCGCGTAGGAGCGTCTTACGCACCCCTGGACGGGCAACGAGCGACGAGAAGCCCGACTCTCGTGAAAAGAAGGATACTAGACCACACCCATATGCTCGAGCGCCGAGGAGCACAGCCCCCCACGTACCCGACTAAACTTTGCGCATTGCGCCTACTGACCTCATAAATAATGTGCTGAAGCAAATGCCTAGGGCTGTAAGATGGCCACCTCGGATGGCGACGGATCCTGCCTCCCAAGATGCTAAAAAGTTCTACGAGTTTCATAACGATCATGGTCACCGCACCGAGGAGTGCCGAGCGCTCCGAATTGAAGTAATGGAACTCCTCAAGAAGGGCCTCCTAATGGAGTACCTGTCTCCGAAAGGCAAGAAGACGTGTACTCGCGGGAAGACAAATCCCAGAAAGAAACCTGACGATGACAAAGGTCCGGCCTCCCCTACCACAGAGAAGACCGTCCATTTCATCACTGGGGGATGAGAAGTGAGCGGCATCAATCGCAGCTCCGCCGAAAGAGCTTGCCGAGCTGCTAGAAACGTAGATGGAATTCCCCGCAAAAACTCGGAGCACGAAGTCATCAAGTTCACTAGCGAGGAGTCATCGGAATCCATCATCCGCATCACGACGCCTTGGTCATCTCCCTGCCCATCTCCAATTGCCGCGTTCACCGGATCCTAGTGGACAATGGGAGCTCGGCGAACGTGCTTTTCTATCAAACCTTCAAAGAAATGGGCATCCCCGAGTCCAGGATGATAGGCAATAATAACCCAACTGACGGGGTTCAGTGGTGAAAAAAGGAATACCTTGGGGGATGTACGACTACCCGTATATTGCGGGGGTGAAAATTTGGACCTGACTTTTCAGGTCGTCGATGCCCCCTCGGCTTACAATGTCATCCTTGGACAACCTTGGTTACACGAGCTCCAGGCCATCCCGTCCATCTACCACCAGGTGGTAAGATTCCCCACGAGATGGGGAATACACACAATCTACGGAGTGCAAACAGCCTCTCGCTACACCAGCCTCAAAGTTGTGAACAACATCGAGGAACCCGTTAGGACCTCACCACCCGAGGAGCTGGAGGAAGTACCCCTTGTCGAGCGCAATCCGACGAGAAAAACTTTCGTAGGCACCGAGCTCGCCCCAGAAATACGAACAAAACTCCTACAATTCCTACGGTCCCAGCTGCATGTCTTCGCCTGGTTGCACAGGGACATGACCGGGATAGATCCTAGAATAATGACTCACCGACTACAGGTCGACCCTCACAGAAAACCAATCCAACAAAGGCGATGGAGGTTTGCTCCCGAAAAGAATCAGGCCATAAACGAAGAGATTGACAAGCTTCTAAGCATCGAGTCGGTAAGGGACATTAAATACCCCACATGGCTAGCCAACGTCATGGTGGTAAAGAAAATAATGGTAAGAATCGGGTGTGCATCGACTTCACCGATCTTAACAAGGCTTGCCCTAAGAATCCATATCCTCTGCCCCACATTGACAACATCATGAACTTAACTGCGGGGCACGAGCTCTTGAGTTTCATGGATGCCTTCTCCAGATACAACCAAATTCAGATGCACCTGGAGGACCAAGAGAAGACAACGTTTATGACCAACAAAGGAATCTATTGCTACAATGATCTCCAAACTCAAGAATTTACCAATCTATTGCTGGTCAGGAATTTACCAATGATCTCCAAACTCAAGCGGAAGTGGAAGTGGCTAATCTAGATCAGGAGTTTCGATCTGAAGAACCCTGGACCCTATACGTAGACGGTGCCAGCAACATCCATGGGAATGGAGCAGGATTACTCCTGACCAGCCCGTAGGGCGAGACCTTCCAAAGGGCCATACGGTTAGCCTTCAACGCAACCAACAATGAAGCCGAATATGAGGCCCTCCTCAGGGGAACTCTCCTAGCCAGAGAGCTAGGGGCTAAGAAGCTGGAGGTCTTTAGCGATTCTCAGCTAGTGGTTAACCAAGCCAACGGGGAATACCAAGTCAAGAAGCCCCGACTGCTATGTTACCACGAGGAAGTCAAACTACTCAAGGGGTCTTTTGAAGCTCAACATAAAGTACGTAGCGCGAGAAGAGAACCATGTGGCCGACGCCTTGGCCGGTCTGGCCACCATACTTAACTCCCCTACCGGAAAGCCAATCCCCGTCTCCTGGGTCGAACAACCAATCGCCACCAACAAGGCAGAAGTAGCGCCCATAAACCCAAATCACGAGCCATCGTGGATGACCCCAGGACGGAACTAAGCCAGCCGACAAAAACAAAACCATAAGGCTGGAATGAAAAGCCGCCCGATAGTCATTACTCGACGGTACCATATACCGAAGATCCCTCAAAGGACCTCTGCTCAAGTGCATCGACGAGCCCAAAATAACAAAAACCTTACATGAGGTGCATGAGGGCGACTGTGGCAACCACTCCGGAGGACGATCTTTGGCACATAAAATAATATCCGCCGGCTTCTATTGGCCTACCTTGCACCACGAAGCTAGGGAATTCGCCAGAAGATGTCATTGTCAACGGTTAGAAGCCACATCCCACATTAGAGCCGAACCTCTACACGCTACCGTCACCCCCTGGCCATTCATGTAATGGGGAATGGACATCGTAGGCAAACTGCCCAAAGGCACGACCCAGAAAGAATACATCCTCATAGCTACCGACTATTTTACCAAGTGGGTGGAAGCCGAGGCGCTGACAAATACGGGGGAAGTAGAAGTTATTAAGTTCCTATGGACACACATCCTGTGCAGATTTGGAGTCCCAAAGGAGATACAGACAGACAACGGAGCGCAATTCACGAGTCACAAAGTTAAAGCCTTTTGCGATAAGTTCAAGATCAGGCTCGTGTTCTCCACTCCAAGGTACCCCGAGGCGAACGAACTGGCCGAATCAACAAACAAGACCCTCCTCAACACTTTGAAAAAGAAGTTGGAAGACCACAAATCCCGCTGGGTAGAGGAACTGCCTGGGGTCCTATTGTCCTATCGGACGATCCCGCGCATGGCAATTGGGGCTACCCCGTTCTCCCTAGCCTATGGGGAGGAAGTCGTGATCCCCGTGGAAACACAGTTAAGAAGCCCGAGAGACGAGTTCTGCCAGACAGAAATCAACAACCGTAACCTCATGCCAAATCACGAATTAATTGATGATGTAAGAGATGAAGTCTATGCACAGATGGCACGAAGACGACAACAAGTAGAGAAGTTCTTCAACAAGAAGTTAAGGCTAAGAACCTTCCTCGAGGGCAACCTGGTGCTTAGAAAAGTATTTCAGAACACTAAAGAAGATAATGCGGGTAAACTTGCCCCCCACTAGGAAGGACCATACATGGTGGTTGGAGTATCCGAACGAGGGGCGTACAACCTCGCTGACCTGGACGGGAGGCCCGTGTGCAACAGCTGGAACATCAAGCATTTAAAAGGATACTATCACTAGAGTCGTCCCTGGGTCTTTCACGAGGGACCCAACAGATACGCTCTTCTTTGTTTACTTCGCTGTTTGCAATTAGTCATTTCGCCTCATTTTCAATTGTATTTTATTACCGAACTATTTTAATTTATTCCATAAATAAAGCCACTTTGCTATTATCCATTTCGTCTCAATAAATGCTATTACTTTGCAACATAAGTGCCATTTTGTCATCGTTTGTTTTGCGCCATCTCATTTTCATGTTATTTTACATTCCGTATTTTAATTCTCAATATCGAATACTAACTTGAGCGTCGGAGGGGCGATGCCACGTGCATCGCCCATACTCACGACCCTCTTTTGCTCTAACGAATCAACAACAGGAAAGAAAATTAGCACACATGCCAAGACATACGAAAGATGGGTAGCATGCATTCATCAAGCACGAAAGGAGTTGTCTAAAAATAGAAACTAGTTCAGAAAATATTAAATTCTAAAAATTTCAACAAAGAAGTTGATGTTTTCAGAGGAAGTCAGGCAGCAGCGGACTTGGGAGGCTCGTCGGGCTGGGACTGCGGACCAAGCTGTTCTCCACCATGCAGTTCATCAGTATTGGAGCTCGAGTGCAGAATCTCTTCGGTAGGCGTCGGGTTGCGGATCCCTTGCGTGTCCTCCTTCGGCCGAGGAGATGACTCCTTGAGCTCGTCCCCTCCCTCTTGTTCATCCAGAAAACACAGATTAAGATCAGGGAACTTCAGGGCGATACGTCCACGAACCTCATCCATCACTTGGCCCACCATCATCTATAAAAACAACGAGGGTAAAAACAAAATGAAGGTACCAACAGGAGAATAGACAAAAAATTACCTCGTAAGTATCGCTGAAATGCTCAGACATAACGATGGTGGAGTAGTCCAACCCTTCGCCCCACTTCAGCCTGGAAATTTCATCATCAAGCTCTCCCAGCTCCTTCCTGAAACTGATGTCCTGGGCCTGGAGCTCCTCACACGCCGATCCCAGCTGGGCCGTCAAGGTACAAACCTTACCACGAAGAGAGTCCATCTCCGCGATAGCACAAGCAAACTCCTTCTTCACATCAGAGGCTCCCCTCTTCATCTTTTCCAGCTCCAACTGGCATCGGCGTAGTTCCTCCTGAACACTGACCAGCTCCTCCTCCAGTCCCTGGACCTTCTCCGTAAGCTCACGGACGTGGGGGCCTTCCGTCTTACCCTAGAAATTTCCTTCACCAGATCCTCCACGTGGATAGCTGCATCCTTATGGAACTCAAGCAGGTCCATCACACCTTACATCAATACATCGCACATGATAAGAGGAAGCTCACGAAAAAAAAAGTCAAAAGAGACGCGTCCTCACCACCAAAACTTTCTGATCCACGCCCACCACCCTCTGAAAGCTTGACCGAGCGATATGTCTGGAGGAGATGCAGAGCCTGTCAACAGCTGCCTAGCCCGGGAAAGGAAAGCCTCCAGGTCCAAAGCTCGACTCTGCAAGAGGGGAGGAGGAGGAAGTAGGGCCCTTGATTTGTTAACCTCCTGATCATGGGAGCTCTCGTGCGTATTCTCCTTGGCCCTCCTCCTCCTTTCCCTATGCTGAACGCGATCATCCTCAGCAGAGATCACCACCCGGTCATCCCTTTTGTCCCCAGTCTGGTGGGACTCCTCTTGACTGCAAACGAAGGACTGTCTTGAAGGGATTCGTGAACTGAATCACGAAGTCCGTTTGCCAAGGATCGTTAATTGGAATAACAAAATAAATTGCTATTCCTATGAATGATCCTAGCATGCTCCTATATTATTATGCATAAGAAGGTTTATGCGGAATACCTGGATTGATGAACTCTGAAGAACGAGTGCGCGGAGATTCCCTTTGATCTTTCCCACGCACAAAGATTTAATTCCTAACAGATTGAGGAAATAAATCTTGAGAAAATAAAACAGTTATTTTCGAAAATCAAGGAGAGAGGGAGAAGAAAAATCCTCCTGATCTGATCTTCTGATCTGTATCCCAACTCGATCTGAAAATCTGGTGAAGATTCTCTATCAGATCCCTTGCCCGGTTGAGAAGCAGAATTTCCTCCTCGTTCTCAGATCTTAGTCGATCACCACAGCTCCCAAAACCTGGTTTGATGTGTGCAACTTATGATCTTGTGGTGTGTTGAGATCTGAGGAATTGAGGCCTATTTATAGGAAAATACTGGACTTCTATTGGGCTTGAGTTTCATGGGCCAGACCAGGGACCGGAATGCAAATAGCAAATAAGGCCTATCAATTAATTAATTCCCATATTCAACCCAGAATATAATTAATTAATTAATTAATATTGATTCATTCCACCAGAGAATCAATACTGTCCTACCTATTTGCTACCACGTTTTGAGGTACGGGTTGCATGGGCTCGGTATATCCCCACATTTCAGGTTACAGACATTCGTTAATTAATTTAAGCTCCGACAAGCTATTTAATTAATTAACATCTTATATTCCTGAATCAATCCACTCAACCTTTTCACTTATGCTTGAACTTAATCAGCCTGCAGGACTTAGCATAACGAACCTTTTGAGCTGTTCAGGGAATGTCACCATCCTATACTAGATGTGGTTACCTAGTTCCAGTACCAGACAGTCATACACAAACCGCTATTACCCAAGATACAGGTATACAAGCTCAACTAGAGCCTTTCACTGCAACTCAAAGTAATACACAATATGCATATACTTCTGTACCTTCATTTAGGCTTAGGATCTCGTCAAGCC
>JAPKLW010002701.1:25303-66362 GCA_026898455.1 Plectranthus barbatus | reverse complement strand
CAGATGTTACCTACAGACCTCATTTGGCGGTGCATTATCTAGACAAGCTAACTACATTATCTAGGCAATATATGGTACATTACGAAAGATAATGTACAAATTGTAATAGATAATGTAATGCAAATAATGTACTACATTATCTTCGTAATGTACCATATATTGCCTAGATAATATAGTTAGTTTGTCTAGATAATGCACCGCCAAATGAGGTCTGTAGGTAACATCTGGGGAGTGGTTAACATATATATATATATATATATATTCTTTATTTATTTTTATTAAATATAGATAAATAAAATATAGTAATTAGTTAATTAAATTACGAATTATTAATTAAAATAACTAGATAATAGAAGTTGGAAAAAAGAAACCATTAAAATAATTAAAAAATATGTAAGATATAAAATAAAAATAATAATTAAAAAATCTATATATATATAAAGGCAAAACCCCCAACCAAAAAAAATTTCCCCCCAAAAATACTTACCTAATATAATTCTACAATATTTTAGGTAATTAACTACAAATATGGTATGTAATTAAATTTCCCAAAATAACTCTACAACAAATAATAAAAGGATAACAATTATCAAACAATAATTATAATTCATTTATAAAAATATCATATATAAATTATTAGTATTACAAATTAATTAAAGATAATTATTAATTATTATAATATTCTAGAAGAATATATATAAATATATAAAAGCTTATTCTTAGGTAGATTTATATTTTAATAGTTAATTAATTACTTTTTATTTTTATTTTTTTTAGATAATTAATTTTATTAATAATTTATAATAAAAATGAAAACTCTTTAAATCTATCAATATGATTAAACAACTTTATTTTCCTATATGTTTTGAATTCTTACTATATTATTTGCATATATATGCATTAAATTGTACAATTTCCATTATAAAATAAAATTATATTAGAGGATTATCTTATTTTTGTATTAAAAAAAAATCCTTGCAAAAAAAATCCGATTTTAATAGGATTCCTAAATATCATTCTTTATCTATTATAGAAATCAATTAAGATTAATATGAAAGAAATCATTATTGTACTTAAGTGTGCACAAAATTTGGTAGTAATCAATTCATAATTGCTGAGATAATTTATAACTATTTAAAAGGAGGAAAGATGGGGTGAATTATAAAATTAGTATTTAAAAATGTATATTAAAATAATTTCAAATATTCAAATAAAACATTGATAGTATGATTGAATTGATTGACAAAATTTTTGCCTACAATCTATATTTTCTAAAATTGGTAAACGTGGATGAAGCCTTAATTTAGTTAAAATTAAAGATTGATTTAAAATTTTATGTATAAATACACATGTCTATCAAATAATTTTTTGCAAGGTCATTTCTGTTTTTTTTTTCTCTTTCTTTAAGATTGTTGTACTTTTTATTTTATGATTGTTGCACTGTTGATTATTTTTTTAATTTCTCTTTCGTCAATTCATTCATAAAATTTCATCATTTTACTCTCTTATCATGGATTGATCTTTTTATCTTATATTTGTTCCAAGAAATATGAAGATGCTACTCAGAGAGATGCATGAAGTTCTAAAAAATCAGAAGGTGGATTTGGAAGCAAGAGTTTTTTAATCAATCATTGATTTACTTTTGTATGTTTGGATGTACAAACTTTGAATATTTATTTCTCATAAATTTAGTAGAGTTTAAGATTTGTAAGATGTTAGTGTTTTCACATTGATGTTAATGTGTTTGATTGTGTCATTCTACTCAATTGTGGTTTCGAGATCTCACTTAGGTGAATCTATTATTTTTTAAGTTTGCTTATGTTTTGTACTTGTGTTTGAATTGAGAGCAATTAAAATATTTATTTTATATAAACAATTGGAATACCATTTGGTGTATTTAGAAAATTGGTATTATCGTTCTATTATTTTTTCAATTGAATTGCATTATTGAATAAGGGATGCTTAAAATTTATATTTTGAATTAATTTTGGAAACTAGAAATAACCATTAATCTTAATAAGGATGATCCTAATTCATTTCGCATATAATTAATTAATGTTATAATCAATTCTATTAACGTAAATAATATAAAATATGTATTATGAAACAAATCTTAAATATAATTAATAGAATAATTATATATTTCTAATAGAGAATTCACCACATAAAAATTACAAAACGTGAATTAATATATAAATGAAATCAATTTTCTAAATTAATCTTATTTGCATCAATATTTTATAATAGCTTTCTATAATCTTTTTATTCCAAAAATTAAAAAAAAATATATCATCAAATGATTCAAATCTGTTTCAGTTTCTTGCCATGATTAATAATATAAATTAATTCATAAAGTAATTTTCATAGTAGCATTTCTTGCCACGTTAAATAGATTGTATCAATTTGTTTCTATAACTTTTTGTGTTTTTTGTTTGAAGTTTTGTTTGGGTTGGAAAATATGTTCTTTAGGGATTTTGCTTTTAGTAATAGTATAGATGTTAAAAGACTAAAAAGTCATCAATGACATAAATAATAGAATAAACTAAAAATAATATATAAAAGTATGTGTGAGAGACATGTAAACATATTTATATATTGTTTATATATAAGGATGTATAGTAGTGATACACTAAATAAATGGATAGTACATGTATAAAAGGTAAATTGAATAATATTGTTGATGTGCTTAAATCTCTAACATTTTAAAACAATTGTTAAAAAGTATTGTGTAATAAATCTAAAATATTTTGTTTCTTTGTCATCACAATCATGATAATTTATGGTAAGGAAAAATAATTGAATCTATTCCAAACTTTGAATGAGTTCTTAAATGTAAAAATATATAAATCCCAAAATTTGAATGAATTCATAAATCTATCTCAAATTTTTAAATATAACAATTTTAAGTTTAAATTTTAAATATTTTCCCACCGATCTTAATTCACTTTCTGGAAATCCTATATGGACAAAAATATTTCATGTTAGTAGGAGTGAGAATAGGTCGGGCCGCCCGGCAGGGGCACAGGCCAGATCAGGCCGGACTTATTTTGTAAATAGGTCAGGTTTAAGCTATTTATAAAGCCTCTTTAGTTAAGCACACTCAGGCTCGGGCTTCAAAATAGGCCTACGAAGCCTAACAAGTCGGCCTGTTTAAATAATCATGTATTATATAATTGAATATATTTATTATTTAATATTAAAAACTATATATATAATTTAGAAATAAAAATATATTGAATATTTTATTTGTTACCAAATAATAGAATAATATAAATACTATACATATTTGATGTTGAAATTATATGATATATTTATAATTTAGAAATTAAAAATAATTATAAATATAAAATAGCCTTAAATAGACTTAGGCTAAGAATCAAGCATATTTAACTTAAAAGGCCAGGCTCAGACTCGAAAAAAAGCCTATAGTAGGTAACAGACGAGACTTGGGCCTCTTTCAATTATAGCAGACCTTGACCTATCGAGTCAAAGTCCAACCTAACCCGACCAATTTCCACCTCTACATGTTAGCCACATTTTAATTTAAAATAAACCTCATGTTCTATATAGATTACTTTTCACTTTTATTTTAAGAATTAAACTATTTCTCTTGGGTATTATAAATATAGTTTTATTTGTTCTCAACTCAGCGCTTATAGTTTATAAAATAAGTTTTCTATTTAGTTAATTACTACTCCCTCCGTCTCATAATATTAGTCTTGTTTCATTCCGACACAGATACCAATGCGAGTAGAGATAGAGGAAATTAATATTTTATTAGTGAGTGTGTATTAATTTTCCATTTCAGGAAAGATGACTAATGTTTGGGACATGCGAAAAAGGAAAACAGGACTAATGTTATGGGACGGAGGGAGTATTATTTTTCAAACAAAATTATTATTTAATATTATTTAAAATATTTCTGAATGAGACTTATCAAGTTTTTTTGTTTCTTAACAAACGTTTAATAGTTTGATGGACAAATTAAGATTACAATAAAGTAAGTAGAATAGACACAATCAAATTAACTAAGGGAAGGTCTTGGGTTAGGCAGGCCTAAACGATTTAGGCGGGTTTTATCCATTAACCCAAGCCCAAACCCATATAATATACCGTATTTGGGATGGGTGAACCCATTTGGGTAGGATAAAACCCGCCTAAACCGTTTAGGCCTGCCTAACACAAGTTTTTGCCATTAACTAAATATGAAAAATTTAAATTTGAATATTATCAACAAATGATGCATATTTCAATTATTCTTCTCATCTCTTTATATATTAATTAACTTCATCAGACTTATTTTTCATCAAACTAAGAAAACAAAAAACTTAAATGAAGAAAAAAAATATATAATAAGTTTTATCATTTATAAACGTTTAAGAAATGTTAAATAATAGTTTTATTTGAGATCAGAATAATAATATTAAATAAAATTTTATTTTATAAAATAAAAAAACTATATTCAGAAAAAAAAAAGATTATATTTATAATCACCCAAAACATATATTCTTAAAAAAAAGGAAAATAATATACATGGAATTATTTAATTTATATGGAATTCATTTTAAATTAAATTGTGGATGACAAAAATGTTTTTGACCACGCAAGATTTCCGGCAAGTTAATTTTGACAAGTGAAAAAACATTTAAAATTTAGACCTAAAATTGTCATTTTTAAAAGTTCGGGATAAATTTGAAACTCATTCAAAAAATGGGATAGATTTAAATATTTGTCCTACTTAAATTTATCTCAAACACTTGATTCTTAAATATAACAATATACAACCTAACCTTTAAATATATATTCTCACAGATAAAACTCACGTGCGGATGTTTTTTAGGAAATGAAATAGACAATTTCTCTTTGTTTTCGTAAAACTCATGAATTTCTTATAAAAAATTTATAGTAATATCCTTGATAAATTATTCAAACATAATTTAACTATGTGATTTTTGAATGTTAAATAAGTAAATTATACATAAATCATTTACGGGATAAGTTTTAGGTATTTAAATATTTATGTGATTTTTGTATATTTATTTAGTTATGTGATAAACTTTACATTTTGAAACATAAAAAACTACATAATTAATTATATTTAAATAATATATCAAGGATGTTAGTCTAAATAAACTTTTATTTAAATAAAAACATCATAATTTTTGTGGGAAAAAAAAAAAGAAATGGTCTACTAAAACACATAAAATAGAGGGTGAAATAGTTTAAATTAAATTTAATTAGTCTTCATGAAATTATTTTAATTTAAATTATTGTATAATGTGGAATTTTTGTGTCCACATAAGAATTATTGCTGGTTAATTTTCACCGGTGAGAAATTATTTAATATTTCGGACTTGGATTGTTATATTCAAAAATTTGGAATAGATTTTAAAATTCAAAGTCCAAGATACATTTAAATATTTATCGTTGCAGAAAACACGCATGACAATTACATACTGAGGATAATTAAAAATGTAAAATTTTAGACTTTTTAAATATACAAAATTACACTTTTTTTTCCTATCATAATATAGGAAAAATAATGTTAAATTTTGGTGGGGGAGGGGATAAATACTATTCAGTAAATGTAAATATTGATATTATTGAGCACTTCTAAACTTAAAGGTTTTACAGTTGATGCTTCATCATATTTAAATTGATTAGAAATCTAGGCTATTTTTTGTTATTTTTTAATATTAATAACTTCAATGAATTAGTTTATGCAGTTTTAGATATATTAGGCATACTTTACAGATAAATTTATAATAAAAGGAATTCATATAACTTTACAATAAATTTATTTAATAATTTATACACGCTGCGCAACGCGCAGGTGGAAATCTAGTTAAAAGAAAAGGAAAATAAAAAGGTGTCGTGGCCGCGCTCATTTGCACTACGGGTACGTGTAAGTCAGCCTTGCCTCCTCATATCGGCATGACTGTCCCACTTTTTGTGTTCCACTCTCCATTCTACTATGAAAATTATAAATTTTAATTTAATATTTTTTTATAATATTAATTTATGTTTAGGATTAATTTTATAAGTTCAATCATAGGGTTCATCCTACCCAACTAGGGTATATAATATTTTTTAGTAATTATTTTTCAGTTTTTAACTAAAATTTTATTATTAAAATTGATTAATTTATAATTATAATTTGAGTTCTTATAAAATTTTGATTTTTTTTCTTATAAATCAATTAGACTATATTGCATTATTTGATTTTTATTTTCGTAAAGATATAATTTAAAATTAGTAATCGAGACAATGGAACATCAAGCGAAACACCAAAGTGGGACAGAGAATTTGAACCCCCGTATCCCACATTTGTAAGATCTCCCAAACCCACTATTTCTACCACCATGACCACCGACGAATAATTTGAGCAGCCCTGAGGCTCCTCATGTCCGACTCATTTAGGAGGAATAGCACAGTGGTCGAGTGTCAACAGAGGAGAAGGTGGTGGTGTGGCAAGTGGTGGAAGTGAAGAAGGTACAATTTATTCATTTATGAATTAAAAGATTCGATTATAATTTGTGGAAATATTTGGATCTGTGCCTTTAACTTTTTGTAAGAATGATTTTTTGTAGACACTAAAAAACATATAAAATTCAGAAGATCAATAATAAGATAGGAAAATAATAAAAATGAAAGAAGAAGAATATTGAAACAGAGGAAACCAGATCAAGGTTACACCTACGCATCTATTTTTTCATACATGAAACTGCATATGGACGAAAGTTCAACAATCATACAAATCAAAGACACATAGAGATTTATAGACTAAAAGACCAAGAACGTAGAGAAGGAGGCATTTAATTTGTTCGAATATATTATTTTCTCCAGATTCCTTCTACGCCTTGACTTGAAGCGTCATCTGCACTTTATTAGTTAGATTCTGAAATTTTGCATGCGAAATGCATCCAAAAATCACAACGGATTAACTTCAAAATATTTGAGAATACAGCATAACTTCAAAGTATTAGGTTCTATTAATTTATCCTACTAAGTCCGTTTTTTAGGAGATAATATATTATTGCGGATAATTGTGATTTTTATGTGTATTTAATTTATATTTTAAAGCTCATTTATTAGTATTAATCATGTAATAATTATATCACATTTATAGTCTATTCCTTATATGGAAAATATTATGTCTTACTTTAGTTCATTTTATAGGTTTTTTTTTTTTTTTTTTTTGCAAAAATTGATTATTACGACAAAATAAGTAAATGAAAATTTGATAATTGAGATCAAATAAAGATTATAGAAAATCTGAAATAAGAATAAAGATTTGAAGATAAAACTCACAAAAGATTCCTATAGCCAAAAGGGGTTCAATAAATCATTCATATCTCACAATCTACTTGGAGTTAGGCTATAAATAAATCAAATTATTCGTGGGCAATTCGAATTTTGACTCGATAAAAGCTAATTTATTAAATAAACGTAACTTGAGCTTTATAGTATTCTAAGAGTTGTTCGTGAATAAGCTCATTAGGTAAAATATGAAATTTAAAATTACTTTATAAAATTAATATTTTGATTTTTTAAGAGTAATAAGTATGATAAATATTTTAGTTATATGAAAAAATGGAACTTGATAATGTATATGTTATTTATTTTAAGAATAAAGAATTTTTTCTTTAAAAAAAGAATGAATATTTTGAATACAATATGAAAATAGAAAGTTCGTTAAGGCTTGATCAAATTTGTGATTTTCAAAATATTTGATAAGAAAGCTCGAAGCTCAACTAAAAATAAACAAGTCAGATTTGAGAAAGACACTAAATGACTCAACTTAGTTTGATCATGTCCCTACTTCAAATCGATTATTTTTATTAATTTTTACTTATATTTTATTTTCTACAATTTGATTTAATAAAAATATCTTATTGTTTGATTGATTCTATCCATAGAGATCGAGATTTTTACTACTGGCACAATAATAATATATAGCATTACGTTAATATAGTGATGACTGATCATTTGCTATTACATATATATAATTATTTGTACCGTTCTAGTTGTTCAATATGAAAATTTTATCATAAAATAAAGTTTCATTGAGATTTGTTAATGGTGAGATTTTCCTTCTAAATCAATTTTATGAGAGAGTATATCCTAATATGGTAGCAAAGTCACCCCAAAATTATAATTATGGGAGTTTCTAATAACATCCGCAATATAAGATATATACTCCATCTGTCCCGAAATAATGTCTTGTTTTTCTTTTTTGTCTGTCCCAAGCAATTGTCCTCTTTCCAAAAATGGAAGGTTAATACACACTCATTAATAAAATACTAATTTCCTCTATCTCTACTCGCATTGGTATCTGTACTATTTAGAAACAGGACAATTTTTTAGAGACGGATGGAGTATAATTTTACATGGTGTACCGAAAAAGTATGTTAAATATCCTAAATCAATTATAAATATTGATACGGATTGCCTTATGGTAGTGAGATAGTGGCGGATTTAGGGTATTTTGGGGTATACTTGTACCCAAAATAAATTTTTTTTTATAAATTTATATATCTTCATTATTATTTATAATATTTCTACATATTATTTATATATTTTTTTACATAATATAACCCTAATTTATTATATTTATATATTGTATCCCAATTTTAAATTTCTAAATACGCTAACATAACTTTTATATACAAATTTTGTAATGAAGGGTTGCACCTACACTTATAAGGAATCAAGATTTAGTTACTTTTTACTTTTTGTAAGAATTAAAGTTTGTGCTTTTAGTAAAGTAGAAGAATATGTGGTGTGAAGTAAAATGTGTAAAACTATTAATTGAATTATAATTTATAAAAAAAAATAGAATGAAAAGACATGCGGTCAATTGTCATTGACTCCAAAGTCTACTGTTATAATTTTATTTCTATCCCAATCTACAAGTTTTTCCACAAATCCATTTCTAAATAGTGAACACGTACATTTTCCAAATTTGTCTATGCATGCATTAAAAAAATATCATGATAAGAAAATATGGAAAAAACAAACAGATAAGAAAAAGATATTCAATAATTTCCAAAACTAAGTATCACGGTTGACTGCATTTTATTTCCTAGTTTGTTTAAGTTTATAAAAATAACTTAATAGTTATGAATTATAATTTGATTTTTAACGTTGTCCATTTTTTGTTTTAATTCTTAATATTTGAAATATTATTCTATTTTATAATTAATTTCTAACATAGGTCTTTGCTAAAGAAATTATCAATGTAATTAATTACAAAATTATATTATTATTCCTAATTTCTTTTAATTTTTGCAAAAAGATAATAATTTAATTCCTGAAATCTGTTCATTTTCTAATTTAATCTTTAATACTATGTATGTTTTATGATTTAACTCATAAATGTTAAGGTTATTTTTCTAAAATGGACAACGATAATTAAACCTATATAATATATTATTTGTAATATCCTAGATTAAATTAAGTTAAATTGTGCTCAATTGATCAAATAAAAAAAGATTTATTTGATTTAGAAATCATATTATACTATTTTGAGACATGATTTGACACCTGACGCGACATCCAAGTTTGTTTCTTGCATGCAATATGCCTATGGGTTTGTTTTGAGGAACTCTAGGTGGTCATGCAGCTATTTTTTACGTGGGAAACTCGAGCATGACTATTATTGTCCCTAAGAAAATATTGTTGCAATTAAATTCATAGCTTGTACCAGAGAGCTTCATTTCTTGCACCGAGCTAGAGTTTGCTTGAAAATAAAATATGTAAGGATTGTAAACATTCAAAATGAGTTACCAAGGTCTGGTGAATATTCTGTGATTTTTTTAGTTTGGGACGACAAAATATCAATTCCAAAAATTGTGAAATTAAATTAACGAGTAGAGCTCGTTAAATGGGACATTTTTGTGTATTTACATTGTCAATTGGAACAATGTATATCAAATTAGGGATCCAGGAAATTTAATTATAAGTGCGAATTATACGTGTGTTGAACCAGAAAATACATGGTGCGGAAGAAATAGCCACGTTGCAAGGCTATGGGCGACAAGGAAATGTAGGGATGACAAAGCTGAGATTTGTTTGCATATCCGTGTTCCTTGTATTTTTAGGAGCATTTTGGTACCAAGATCCAACCACCACGTCGCCGGAATCGCGATCTCCGCCGCTGAGAAGCCATAGTTTCTGGTGAGCTTTTCTTCTTCAGTTTCCGGCAAGATTCTTGCTTTCTGGCTAGTTTGATTACATGTTTAAATTCCTAGGCTGTAGTCGAGCATGTTAGGATGTGTTGTGAGGGTCGGGGTTGGCTAGATACGGGCCGGAGAAGCTTGTACAGGTGCGAGAGCTGCATGTCCAGATTCTGGGCAGGAGTGGCGTCGACGCAAGTGGCCACGTCGATCGACGTGGACCACCCTTAGTTGACAGGGGCGGCATCGATCGACGTGCTTTGCTGTCGATCGACTCACGACAATTTGATGATGTTTGCTGAACCAGACACAAACGGCGATCGCCGAGTTCATATCTGGGTCGCCGAGTTTGTGTCTGGGTTGTTGAGTCCGTACCGTGAGATGTAATTTTGCATGTTATTCCATTTTCAATTCGATTCATCTTATTTTTGATACATGAATTTAAAGATCAATAATGAAGCATATTATGAGCATTATTATGCACTTGTTTAGGGTTTCAGATGTCATATTTTGATTGTTTTGATTAATGCATAGTTAATTGCATGATTAGTCGTTTAACTTATAAACGTGCTTATTTGAGTTGATTTGCTAACTTTTAGATTGATTAACATGCATAATTGAGTTTATTTGAGTCACATGCATGTCTCAAGGTGCAAGAATGCACGTCGCACTGTTGGGATTGTGTCAGTCTAGCTTGTCAGTCATAAGACTCGAATACTTTGAAAGTCAAATGAGACGCTGATTGGTTAACAATTAGATAATCAACCTTATTGTTATTCCTCCTGTTTGGGTGATTGAAGGGGATACGAGTTGATTAGATCAAAGATTCCATTTCTACGTGCTAAACATTCGTAAGATTTAAAGGTGGAGGCTATTTTCTGTAAAAATAAAATGTCTTTTTGAGCTGTGAGCTCTGTTTCCTAAAAGCATGAAAAATGTTGTGTTTTGAAATGGATTGTCTATGCCAAAATGTTTTGTGTTGTCATGTCTATACCTCTGGTAATCGTGGATTTCCAGAGAGATGTGTTAAGTGAGAATCGAACCAGATATAAATATTATATGTGCTAATTCTCATTAACTTTAGGGATATTAAGATCCCTTATGTTTGCAAACGAGTTATGAAATGAAATGATAGGTCCCTCAGCTGGAGAGCTGATACACAAGGTGTAATAAGGTGATAAATCGATCGTTGTCTGTGCACACATTGATGACAATAGGTAGAGTGGTTCGTCCATTCCCAGCTGATTCATCGTGACCAGTCACACAACGGTAAACAAATATGAAACATGTTGAGTGAATCTGCATATGCAGTGTGATAAAATATTTTGGATAAACACGGTAAATATTTTCTTAAGACCCCATGAATTATTTGTGTGTGGCATAGCTTTCATATATAAATGTATGTTTTTTGGGCATTGTCTCCACAGGGTACATAAGTACTCAGCCCTTGGTATTATTTCTAAAATGCATAGGTTTGCAATGAGGATGGGAATGGGAAGGTGTAAAGATGAAGCAGTTACACAAAGAGAGTTGATCATGAGATATGCATCTCCATATGCATATCACCGTTGTGTAACACTTCGTTGCCATATACTCTGATACACCATCCTTTCCTTTGTTGTGCAACTGTTGAGATACTAAACCCATGGTTTTGATGTAATCTCTTGAAAATGATAGTTTGTTTGGATGCATTCTGTGAATATTCTTTCTTCTTTTATTGTTACAAAGTCTTCCGATGTTCAAATGCTCAACCCACCAGTAACGCACCCGAAGATTTGGGAGGGCCAATAGGGGCATTATAGAAGTGGTATTAGAACGTCATGCTGGTTTTGCCTTTTTCCTTGGCTTTGGTAACCAAGACTTCTTTTGTTTTAGAAGTCTAATGTGAGATAACTGTCTTGTCATGCTTTACAACCCATTTCATCCTGCACAACCTGTGAGGTACATTTTGTAAACATTTTTAAATAGTTTTGGTGACTGTGTTCGCTACTGTGTTGTCGTGAGTAAAAGATTTTCAGATGATAGCACAATTTTTATTGTGGCTATAAACTGTTTTGAATAAATTGTGTTCACTTGAGTATGTGTTGATTGAAACCATTTTCAAAAGAACTTGGCATGATTTCAACTGTCTTGATTGATTGGTTAGCATTGCAATGAAGTTTGGCTTTTGCTATTACTATTGTTATTGTTGATTGCATGTCCAGTACCAGAGTTGGGGATATACTGACATTGTAAGTTGTTTTTGATTGCATATCTAGTATCGGAGTTGAGGGTATGCTGACATTGCATGTCTAGTATCGGAGTTGGAGATATACTAACATTGCATATCGTCGTTGATTGATTTGTCTAGTATTTAGAGTAGGGGAGAATACTGACATTTCAAATGTGTTGTTTTGGCAAAAGAGCTGGGCTCTAGCCACATTGTGATTAACCTTATAAGGTTATTTGTTGCTTTTAAGCATGATTGCATAACTTTGGCACCAATTAGGTGGCCCATAAAAAAAATTCTTGTGTTGTTATTTGATTTTGGCATCGGTATGGTGGCCTACGAAAAAAATTGCTCAATTGTGAGTTGATGTGCCAAATGATTTTTGCAAGCAGTGTTATTTTGAGTATATATTGCATGAGATGTGTTAGAGTAGGTGTAGAAGCTGATCGAACTCTTGAAAAGCTTTCCTATTGTTTGGAAAAATAGAATTTTGCAAGCACATACAACTATAGTTGATGACTCTGAGTTATTATGGCACAAAAGATTTGGGAATATTCATTATGCAGCTCTTAAGAACTTGCAACAGAAAGGTTTGGCTAAAGGCCTATCTATTATTTGTGATAAAAAAAAATGTGTGTCAAGCTTGTCAATTTGGGAAGCAAAGTAGATTACCGTTTCCTGTTTGATAACTCTCATAAAGAGTTATCTTTTACTCTTTCTTACTTGGTTTGGATATTGTTTTGAATAAGAATGTCTTCATTTAGAGTCCTTTGTGATCTTATTTGGATCTTTATGTTAATTGCATTTTATTTGGTCATTTTTGTTTTTAATAAGTTTTTGCAAGCTTTTGTGAGGTTTTGACCAGGTTTGGAATGCTGAAGCCTGTCAGTTGCATTTTAGCCAGAAGTCATGCTAGAGCATGTGAAGCGCAAGGAATTAGAATGAAGAATATTCTCTCTCTGGGACCACTTGAAGACAAGGATCAAACATATTTTTGGATCTTGTCTGCTAAACAGACATGTGTCAACCAAAGAGCTGAATCACTGTCTGAAGGGTAAAGAGACATGTCTACACATGGAAGGATCTGGGGAAAAGAAGGAAAATCAAAGGTGGAAATGAAAAGGGATGAAAAATATCAAAGAAGGACAACACATTTTGGAGGGACACGAACATACAAGGGAGAGCAGCTTGCATTGGAAGAAAGACAATCAGTCGTTCAGCGATTATCGGGAGATAGCTCTTCATTTTAGTTTTTGTTTGAGTTTATAATTATGTTGAATGATTTCAAGCTTTGTTTTGTTTGTTTCGCAAGTATGAACTAAACCACATCACACTTGGGTTGTGGAGTATTTGCTTGAACTTGACTATATATGGAATATATGGAACTTGACAGGGAGAACAAAGCTGGGAAAATGACATGGCTACATCCCGGATTTCGACTTTTTGCCCGTGTCGATCCAGATGCACCCTATCGATCGACACAGAAGTCCAAAAAGCAAGTTTTGGTATGTTTTGATAATTTTTGCTATTTTAGCCTAATACCTAGTTAGGTCTTTTTCACTCCTCTATCAATATGACCTCATTATGCACGAAATTTATCTATCTTTTCAGCATTATTGCACTTAGAATAATTGAGCTTTGGAGTTTTTACAAGACATTCAAGGTTCCTCTTTATTTATAAGTTCATTAATAATATGTTTGCTTTAATTCTAGTCATGTTTTGTGGCTAGAACCCTAACAGGTTCTAGGGTTATGATTTCTTTTATGATGCAAGTTAATTGATATCAACTCTCTAAGCATGGATTAATTCTATGATTTAATTTTAAAATCTAGATTAAAATAAGGACCGAGAGGTGAATTGAGATCTAGGTTTATAGTTAATAATTGATGGACCGAGAGATGAAAATTATTAACAGGAAGAGAGAATTAATTGTGTTTGTTTTCTGTCTCAAAAGGAAGAAACCTATATAGGAATAATTAGATAATTATGAGATTGATTAATTATGAGATAATTAGATAGTCACTAATTAATAATCTAGGATTTAAATTGCCCGACTAAGGAATTAAATCCACATATATTTGCATGTTTAGGATTTAAATTGCCCGACCAAGGAATTAAATCCACAGATATTTGCATGTTGATGATTAGATAATCAACCCTAGGATCTGTGTTTTCTTTAATTTCTTTAAAAGCCTTTATTTTCTGCATTGTCATCTTTAATTTTCAAAACAAAACCCGTTTTCTAAAACCCTCAAACTTCTATGTTCTAGAAATTGTGGCTAGTACTTTGGATAGTTCATTGCACAGTCCTTATGGGATCGACCACCTTAGGGTGTAAAAATATTATTTGCTCACTATTTCTGTAGTTATCAATGAGTCTATCTAGAGTGGTTTTATGCTTGTCATGGTAAGATTTTGCAGGTTTGAGGTCAAATTCACTGAAAACTCGTGCCGAAAGCAATAGATGTTCAAAGAAATAGTCACAACTTTTTCCACACATGGAATTTGAGCTAATGGAGCATGACAATAGAAATATATTTGAATTGATTTTCCAATGCAACTGGAATAAGGTCAATTGGAGTTCGTGAGTAGAAGTTATGATCAAAACCGTAAAACTGCTCAGAAGTGATCGAAGTTTGTGATTTCTGGCGACATGGAGGTTGCATGTCGATCAACATGCCGGATTACAAATGACATACGTACGGAGTAGTTCTTGTAGGGAAGTGCGATTTTACAAGTTTTTGGGTGAAATTTGGTTGAAATAAAAAATAAACATCAACTTGGAAGCCTTGAAGACCCAAAAAGGAAGATATATGTAAAATAGGATATTAAGATTAAGATTTACATCAAATCTAATCTTATTCCTTGTATAATTTTCAAATAAAGCCCACACAAACTCTATAAATACCCCTCTAGATTAGTTTATTTAGTGGACCTTAGTCCCTGTATCTCTTCTTCTCTCTTCAATTTATGTTGTATTTTTTAGTCTTTAGTTTAAAAAAAAAATTATATATGTACTTTAGAATTCATGTTCCTATTTTATTTATGCAATTTACTTTCCATTTAATTAAGTGTTTTTATTTTATTATGTTTAGTTAATTTTCCTAGCAGATTCTAGGGTTTGTACAATTGTTTTGGATGCATGCTTATGATTGATTAATTCATTGCTGATGGTTTGTGATTCTTGTTTCATTTTATAATTCTAAATTAATTGAAGGATCGAGAGGTGATGATTGATTTAGATGTCTAGTTATTGATAGAAGGACCAAGAGGTGAATATTGATAGGGAACCACCATCGCTTACCAATGCCCTCGGAGTGCCATAGCGAGTCACCACATGCTTTTGAAGGAAGTTCACCACAACCTTGGCATCATTGGTGGTAGTAGGAATGGCTTCCACCCACATGGAAACATAGTCAACAACCAAAAGAATGTAAGTAAAACCTCCTGAAGGTGGGAAGGGTCCCATGAAGTCTATCCCCCACACATCGAATATCTCGACCTCAATCACTGGGGTCTGGGGCATCTCATCCTTCTTGGAAATGTTGCCCATCCTCTGACACCTGTCACAGTTAGAAACAAAGGCCTTGCAATCGCCATGAATGGTCGGCCAGTAGAACCCACTAGAGAGGGCCTTGAAGGCGGTCCTGTTGGCAGCAAAGTGGCCACCGCTGGGAGAGGAGTGACAAGCCTCGATGATCTTGAAGAACTCAGGCTGCGGGACGCACCGACGGATAATGGTATCGGCACATCGGCGCCACAGGTACGGATCCTCCCAATAGTAGAATCGAACCTCCTTCAGAAATCTCTTCATTTCCTGTGGGGTAGACTCCGGAGGGGGAACTCCACTCACCAAATAGTTGGCATAGTCAGCATACCAAGGGATCTTGTTGAAATAATACTCCTTGAGGTCCCTATCTCTGCATACAAAGACCTGTTCATCAGGGAAGGTCTCTTGGATCCTCAACTTCTGGTCATCCCCCTCAACCGGATACTCCAACCTGGAGAGATGGTCGGCAATCACATTCTCACAGCCCTTTCGGTCCTTGATCTCCACATTAAACTCCTGAAGCAACAGGATCCATCGGATCAACCTGGGCTTGGCATCCTGCTTAGCAAACAAGAATTTAATAGCAGCATGGTCAGTATAAACAACAGTTTTCGACCCTATCAGATAGGGCCAAAATTTATCATAGGCATACACAACAGCAAGCATCTCCTTCTCCGTGGTGGTGTAATTGCATTGGGCAGAGTTCATGGTCTTGCTGGCATAGTGAATGACATGGAAGAGCTTCCCCTTCAGCTGTCCTAGAACCGCTCCAACTGCAAAGTCGCTAGCATCACACATGAGCACGAATGGCTCATCTCAATCTGGAGAAGTGAGGACTGGAGCAGTCACCAATGCCTTCTTCAATTGCTCGAAGGCCTTTAAGCACTCTGCATCAAAAACAAAGGAAACATCTTTCTCAAGTAGATTACAAAGGGGTCTAGAGATTTTAGAAAAATCCTGTATGAATCTACGATAGAACCCGGCATGGCCTAGGAAACTCCGAACTCCCTTTACATTCAGTGGTGGCGGCATCTTCTCAATTGCTGTGATCTTGACCTTGTCCACTTCCAAACCTTCAGAGGACACCCGGTGTCCTAGTACAATTCCTTCATTCACCATGAAGTGGCACTTCTACCAATTTAGACACAGGTTTGTCTCAACACACCTCTCCATCACTGTAGCTAAATTCTGCAAGCAAACATCAAAATAGCTACCAAAGACAGAAAAGTCATCCATGAAAACCTCCATAATGTGCTCAATAAGATCATGAAAAATAGACATCATACACCTCTTAAAAGTAGCAGGTGCATTGCACAAATCAAAAAGCATTCTCCAGTAGGCAAAGACTCCATATGGGCAAGTGAAAGCCGTCTTATGCTGATCTTCCGGGGCCACTGCAATTTGGTTATAACCAGAATAACCATCCAGGAAATAGTAGTAGGGATAACCTGACAGTCTGTCAAGCATCTGATCGATGAAGGGTAGAGGGAAGTGATCCTTGCATGTGGTGGCATTCAGAGCTCGGTAGTCAATGCAAAACTGCTATCCTGTGACTGGTCTCGTCGCCACCTCTTTGCCATCCTCATTCCTCACAATCTGCATTCCCCCTTTCTTGGCCACAACCTGTGTCGGACTCACCCATTGGCTGTCAGAGATGGGATAGATCATCCCATTGTCTAGAAGCTTCAATACTTCCTTTTTCACGACCTCTTGCATTGTAGGGTTGAGTCGTCTTTGAGCTTGTCTCTTCGGCTTAGCCTCTTCTTTCAAGTTGATCCTGTGTTGGCATATGGTTGGACTAATTCCTTTTATATCTGCCAGTGTCCATCCAATAGCTGACTTGTGGTCCCTCAAAACTTGTAGCAGCTTCTCCAACTCTGTAGAAGTAAGAAAAGATGAAACAATTACAGGATAAGTATTGTCAGGACCCAAATAAGCATATTGTAGATGAGAAGGAAGAGGTTTCAGCTCCAAAACAGGTGGTTCGGGCTGTTTTTTAGCCTCTGGGATGGCTGTGTCGGTCAATACAACATCTTTGCCGATCGAAACAGAGGCTACTTGCTTCTTCTTCTTCTTCCTGCTCTGTCTATCGACTGAGTGATTTTCGGCAACTCTGTCGATCGACACACTCCCCGTCGATCGACAGGGAGGTGATTCTTCTCCATCTTTCACAAACTGGATCGGTAGAGGCTCCCTTTTGTTCTCCTTTGCCCTGGGCAACTCCTCCTTCACATCTAGCTCCACAATAAAATCCAGAAGCTCGTCACAGGCTTCATCAAGCTCTGAAAAGGAAAATAAAGAGTGGTGAAGACATTGTTCTAGATAATCAGTTTCAGAATGAATAGAAAGTAAAGGGGAAGAAATCACCGGATCAAAAATGTCTATCACATGACATTCTTCTTGGTAGCTCCCATCATCGTGTTTTTGCATAGATTTGAAAATCTCAAAGGTCACAGACTCATTGTCGACTCGGAATGTCAGCTTCTTATCTCGAATATCGATCAGGGCTCCTCCGGTCCTCAGAAATGGTCTCCCCAGAATCAGCAGGATATTGTGATCCTCCTCCATGTCCAAAACAACGAAGTCAGCCGGGAGTATGAAGTCTTTAACCTTCACCAAGACATCCTCCACAATTCCTCTAGGATAAGAGATTGATCTATCAGCCATCTGAAGAGTGATGGTAGTCGGCTTGATATTTCCAATCTCCAGTCTCTTGAAAATGGACAACGACATCAGATTGATGATTGCTCCAGAATCGCAAAGCACCTTGCCGAATGTCTCTCCACCTATAACACAAGAAATAGTGAATGAACCTAGATCCTCTCTTTTCAGAGGCAGCTTCTTCTGAATGATAGCACTGCATTCTTCAAACAGGTTCACCGTCTCGTGCTGCAGCATAGGTCTCTTCTGAGCGACCATATCCATCAGGAATTTGATATACCCCGGCATCTCTTGCAGAGCTTCCACGAGAGGAATATTAATGTGCACCTTCTTCATGTTCTCTAAAAACCGTGCATACCTCTCATTCACCTTCTTCTTGGCAAATCGCTGCAGAAACGGCATCGGGGGCAACTTTTCTCCGGGACCCGGGGGCTGTGTCGATCGACAGGGTGGCTGTCGATCGACAGGACCTCCTGAATCGATTTCTGGTTCTGTTCCTCTATTTCGATCAATAGGATTTCTGTCGATCGAAACAGAGGCTTTTGTCGCGGGTTCCTCCTCCTTTTCACTTCCTTCTTCGGCCTCAAATTTGGCTTATTTTTGTTCGGGTCCCTTGTAAGACTTGCCACCCCTCAAAGTGATGGCATTGACCTGATTTCTCTGATTCTTCGGGTTTGCCTGAGTGTTGCTCGGTAGTTGCCCTTGTTTATGTTGTGATCCAAGGGATGCGGCAATCTGGCTGACCTGTGTCTCTATAATCTGAGCATGTTTCTCCACTCTATCTACTTTGGAGTTGATTCATTCCACTTCTTTCTCTAAATTCCCAACTCTTTTATCGTACCCTTGCATGAACTTAGCCAGGATTTCCTCGAGGTTCAACTTCTTCTTTGGCTCCACAATTTCTCCATTCTCCACATTGAATCCAGTGGGACGTTGCTCGGCAGCATCAGGATTTGAATATGAGAGACCTGGGTGATTCATTGCCCTATTGGAATTGTAGCCTTGGTTGTACCCCTGATTGTAGCCCTGATTTTGTAAATATCCTCCTCGGTTATTATTCTAATAACCACCTCTTTGGACAAAATTGACATCAGCGGCATCAGTCTCACAAGAAGAGGACGGAACTGGATCGACAGCAGCAACGGTTCGTCCAGATTCCATCTTGGCAAAGTCCTCTCTCAGCTTCTTGATCTCTCCCAACAAATCCACTTCAGGTTTTGCTACCTTCTCCACAGCTTTAACTGGTTCTTTGCGGCTGCTAGACCATCTTTGACTGTTAGTTGCCATCTTTTGAAAGAAGGCCATGGCTCTCTTGGGACCCTTTGTCATCACGGAGTCCCCCAATGTGGAATCCACCAGCTCAACAGTCCTTTCATTCAATCCTTTGTAGAACATCTCAGCTTGATCTGCCAAAGATAACCCGTGGCCAGGGCACACTCTCAGCAACTCTTTGTATCTCTCCCAGGCCTCATAAAAGTTCTCATCATGTCTCTGAGAAAACCTATTGATATCCTTCTTTCTTTGCCTGATGACACTTGGGGGAAAGAAGTTCACCAAGAATGCGATCCTCAGTTCCTTCCAAGTGCTGATGTTGGTTTTATCCAGAGCAGAAAACCATGACCGGGCTTTGTCTCGCAGAGAAAAGGCAAAGAGCCTCATTCGTATGGCACTTTTGCTGACTCCATTGATCTTCACAGTGTTGCAGAGCATGATAAATTTGTCAAGATGAGCATAGGGGTCCTCAGTAGCTCGGCCCCCATATTGATTTTGCTGAACCATCTGTACCAAACCAATCTTCAGCTCAAAATTATTGGCATTGATGCCAATGCTGAAATCAGTCTCATGGAACTTATGTCTGTATCTCTTCTGAATAGCATCTTCATCCTCGTCAGCATCAAACCCTAGATCATCATCCTCATCTTCATCATCTGAAAACTCTCCAGGTGGATTATTTCCCCGAGGATTCCTGTTGTTGGCTCTTTCCTGCTCCAACATAATCATGCGCTCCCGCATGGCTTGCATCTCTCTCAAAAGTTCTGCTGTCTGCTCGGGAGTAAGGATGGGAATATTCTCTTGATTTTCATCAGCCATCTTGACGGTTTCACTACTGGAAGCGGCTTCCTCTCGGTGTCTCCTGCTGTTGTTTCTTCCGCACGTAGCCTCAATTTCAGGGTCGATTGGAATCGGTGCCTTACCACTCCTCCTTGTGTGCATTAACTACCTGAAAATAATTCAAGGGAAGAGTGAGTAAACACAAAACAGCAAACAAACTGAATAAAGTAACTAACACACGAAATAAACGATAAAACAGAAATAATTGAAAAACAAGATCTTTGTCGATCGACATTGCCGCAGCGACTCTATCGATCGAAATGCAGGCTTTTGGTCAAAACAGAGGGTAAAATTTAAAGGAAAAACTGGCGAAAATTTTATAGGAAAATAATAAGAAAATCCTGCAAAACTGAAAGGGAAATTAAAATTAACATTACAACTTAAATCAACAACCCTAAACAGATTCAATAACAAGATAATTCTAAACAATCCCCGGCAACAGCGCCAAAATTTTATCACTATTTTTTTTAATGATACTTATAG
This sequence comes from Plectranthus barbatus, assembly GCA_026898455.1. Lineage (NCBI taxonomy): Eukaryota > Viridiplantae > Streptophyta > Magnoliopsida > Lamiales > Lamiaceae > Plectranthus > Plectranthus barbatus. The sequence continues at coordinate 45,168 of JAPKLW010002701.1, read as the reverse complement.
AGTAGTGACAAGTTTAAATTATCGATCCCACGGAGATTGTAAAAGCGAACATCTCATGTACTGAAATATTTATTTTCGGTTTGTTGTCTAAGTAAATAGAAATTTGAAAGGGTTTTTGAAATTTAAAACTAATTTTTGCAAGAAAATTAAATTAAAGCAAAGATTTAAAATTGGGTTTTAAAACACTTAGAGAAAAGATCAGATTCCAGGGCAAGTTCATATCAAGGATAGCATGCAAGGAAATTTCATCGATCAATTTAAAATAAAGATTTAGGTGGAACATCAGGAAAATATTACAAATTCCAGGGTTTGGCAATTCATAAAGTAGATTGTCAATTTCCTATATCCTTTCGGTCTCTAGGAAAATTAACAACTCCCAAAAACATCAGATTTATTCATATGGATTAAATTCCTCTTCTCAGACATAATTTAATTAACATCCATATTATCAATTCTTAATTCCATTAATCAATTTTCACTTTTCAGTCTCAAATTAATTAATTATGAAAACCTAATCATATGGCCAATTTAATCAAATTAAGAAAAGGCACAAGAATTGATAAACCAATTAAAAAATATTGATCGATTTAATCACCTAAACATGCATCCAAGACAATCACATAAACCCTAGAATCTGAATGAAGGATTACGTACACATATTCATGTTAAACAAAAATATGGAAAGATAAAACCTGTAACAAAACTTCATAGAGAAAACAAGCCTTGATATTGCATCCAATCTTCAAAGGTTCGATTATAATCCTCACCACAATTCGAAAGCAATTCAAGAGCAAGAAAAACTCTAAGGTTTAGGTCTCAAAAGTGGCATAAGTTCTAAAAATCGCCTAATCAAAACAATATATACTAAGTTTTATTGTCTCAACATGGAAATAACTTAAAAGCATTAAATTCTGCCAACTTGACCCGTATTTTGATCGACACAATTTATGTCGATCGAAATAGGTCATCAACTTCGAACACTTGAGCGGCCCTGTCGACTGCCTGCCTCCGAGGTTCCTGTCGATTGACACAATTTCTGTCGATCGACAGAACCGTCTCTCCTGTCGATCGGCTTGATATTTCAATGAGGTCTTTGCGAACCAACCTTCCTCTATTTCGATCGACACACTTTCTGTCGATCGAAATAGAGCACACAGCCAAAATTCCTCTTTTTCAGACTTAGTCAATTTTTACTCCCAAAACCTGCATTTTCGAGCATAACAAACAACTTAGGTATAAAGCTAATACAATGCTCAGAAATTAAAGTAAACGTACTATAAAATCATCAAAACAACCGAAAAATCCATTGATAAGTGAACGAAATAGCGCACTTATAAAAAACCTAAACAATATAGGAGGCAAAGATCTATCCACGGTATTAAACTAATAAAAGACTATGATATCATGCTATCTAGGATATAAGGGTGCATAGATGTATTAACCCTTTCACAGAGAAAATATAATTCCTAGAAACCAAACAATATAGGAGGCAAAGATCTATTCACGGTATTAAACTAATAAAAGACTATGATTTCTTCAAGTATATTACCACAACTCTACAATCACTACTCAGTAGAGACAAGAATGAGGACTTACAGTCGAGGCTGATTTAAGCACAACCACAGCTTCTTGGATAACCTCAAGATCCTCTCTATGAGCTATTTGCATTCGTCGCCGATAACGGTTCTCACAGACGGCGCCACGTGTTATGAAGGAACACATGCAAGCATGAAATCACAGAAACAAGCTCAAGAATCACACAAACACTGGATTAACGTGGTTCGTATCAAAAACCTACATCCACGGAGGGTTAAGCGATCTTGTTATTAATATGGGAGTATGATAGGACTACACAAGTACAAGATCTCTCAAAACACAGAAAAAATACACTTAAAAACTCTCAGCTATGGCTGCTCTCTCTCGCTTCTTTCTCTCTCCCCATAAAAGTGGAAGAATGGGTTGAAGATAGGGGTGTTCCTGGTTTGGCCGAAACCGGTTAAACTGGCCATATTGCACCCCCAAACCGGGCCTATGCGACAGACCCACGTACGAATATTGCACGCTAAGGGTTTTAGTGGTTTAAAACAATTTTCGATATTTACTTAAAAGTAGCGGAAGCAAATGAATATTTCAAAAGGGACTTGCTTTTAATTTCAAAAGATAGGAGTTTGAATCTCAATTGATAATCAAGAAATCCAGTGTAGTGAAAGCAAGTAAACATTTCCAAGGACTTAATTATATTTTCGAAAGGTAAGAGTTAAGTCCAAATGATAATCAAGAAAATAAGCATAGCGGAAGCAAATGACGTATTCACAAGCAAGCGTGGAAAAATGGATAATAACATTTGAATTTAAAGAATGACCACCACGCGAGTCTTGCGCAAAGTGTGACTTGGAACAATTAAGGAACACGAATCAACAAATGGGTACTATGTATGAAGACATAGCCCCTTGAGCCTCTATACCGAATGACAAATTTAGTCAATTAGATTTCAAAGAACATGCCATATGCATTAGAATTTAAATCATGCCAAGGACTTAAATAGATCATGTCATTTGGAACAATTGAACAAGTAGTAATCACAAAAAGTATATAATTCAAGCTTACAATCATTCGACTCCAAAGAGGGTTCATGAATAAACATAAGTTAGACTCACAAAACATTTTACTCCAAATAGTGAAACTAGACATGCCAAATGACAAAGATAATAATGGATGTTTTCAAGGAATAGTCCAAAAGATTACATTTAATATGAGGTTCACAATAGAACCACCTTCTTAGCTTTCCACCACAACGCGCCGCCACCGCCATCACCTTGTACCTACACGTAGGGAAAACATGCATAGGGGCTGAGTACTCCGCGTACCAGTGGTCACGGTGTCCCGAAAATAAAATACATATATATGATGTAGTCATCATAACACACAAGCATAACACAAGGGTTTGTTGAAAAATAACTCATGCATGCTCAAAACAATTTTAAATACTCACATGGATCCATGAACACTCAATTTGGTGGTGCATTTCACGATCAACGATCATAAAATTCACATAAACCGCGTGAGGGTTTCAACTCCTCCCTCCTCCTTATTTCTCCCATTTCTCCCGACAAGAGGGTGATCGTATCCCTCCTCCTTATCTCTCCCAAATGCTCGTGGCAATTAATAATCATAAGCACCAAAACAATTTAACGGTGACACATCGCTTTACAAAACAAGAATCATTCATTTTAAATTTTGGAAATCATTTCGGAAAGCAAACCAAAAGAAGATAGGATAAAGTAGTGACCACCTTAATTATGAGGTGAAGGTTTACTTGGTGCCACTAGTTGAAGCTTCCTTTTGACAAACACCAACACCTAGATTGTTTAACATTTATTTACTAGGTGTGTTCATGTAGTTTCATGCATTAGCTAATTTAATAAACAAGCATGACATTCATTTTAATGTGCTTCATGTGACACTTCAACCTAAGCCTACAATATTATCATTCATTTTTATTTATCACTAATCACATGCTTGCATAATCATTGTCTAGCTCAACAATTCAAGTATTTTTAGCTATTACACATAATTCATTAGCCTCTTTTGATCAAGTATGCTCATATATTTATTTATAACCTTTTCCTAGTAACGCAAATAGTTCAATTTAAAATCTCGTTAATTTCCTAGTTCTAAATGTAAATAAGTGATCAATTAAAGATGCAATATGTTTTAAAATTATTCTTAATTTGATAAAATGTGTTTATAAGTTTTAGAAAAATATAAGAATGCAAGCAAGTGACTCTATCTGATTTAACTTAGTGAAATTCTCCTAGTCATGTATCTAAATGTGACCCTGTTTTTAAGAGGACGTCGTTAAAAATGTATAGAGAATTTGAGTATGAAATCTTATATGCAAAAACTATATTTTAATATGAATATACTCCGATTGACAGTTTGTGAAAATCATTTTTCGTTTGGAAGATACGGGCTTGGGGGAGATTGATTTTCCTGAATATTTTTGCTACGGGCTAAAACAGGGGTGCAGTCTTTAAAAATTAATAGTGACAAAAATAATTGTTATATTGACTTGAAATTTTATATGAAGCCTATATAATGTGTTAAAAACCTAAATATAAAATATGAGAATTTTCTAAGGCGCCTAAGTACAGTTTAAAACCACATCGTTATTTGACATGAAACCAAAGCTGAAATATTTCTAACAGATTCAAGTATAACATATAAAATTTTCAGACGTATTGAGTCCCATTTGACCCGACTGCCACAACCAAAACAGAGAGCTCATTTTTCAGACTTCATCTCAGTATGCTCATTTCACTTTAACATGTGTAAATTCGTGGCAAATCATCATCCAACAACACTTATGTTCAATTTCAGACCTCAAACATTTCATATCATGATCCTATAACATAGATATCAAGCTATATCATGCATACAAAGAATATATCATCAACCAACTACAACATAGTCAATATTGGCCATCAAACATCCATATTAACAACCCTAGTTCATCATATAGCTTCAAATTCGATATGGGGTTTCTTGATCATATATGCAATCTTATAATCATGCTTAGGAGGATCTAAAGAGGGTAAATAAGGGGTTACTTGAGAGGTTTAGGTTCAGATTTGGGTTCTATCCTTCAAAACTCGAAAATGGTGTCCTCTTGCTAGATCTTGATGCTTTCTTGCTCCTAGCTCCTTGTACACTCTTAGATCTTCAATATTCCTCCATGGATCTTGGATTTCCAGCCTTGGTCGATTCTTGAACTTAAAATCTAGGGGAGCTACTTGGCTTAATAGAAAGAGGAAGGCGTGGGGGTGAGTTTGGTGAAATATGGTGGTGATTTGAGTAGTTTTGGGGTAGGTTATGGTGGTTTGAAAGTGGCTGCCATTAGAGCTTCAACAATGGAGGTTCTACAATGGTGGAGAATGGTTGAAGAAGATGAAGTGATGGGGAAGGAGAGAGAGATCGGTCAAGAGGGAGAGGGAGGGTGAGTTGGAGTGTTCAAATGCATTTTGCTTGCATGTATGGAGTAGAATTCATCATTATGTCTCCTAGGTTTATTTACTATCATGTCCTTCAATAATTTAAATGACAAGGCATGACTTTTCTTCTATAAGACCCACTTTGGTCATTCCTCCATCCACTCACATATTTGATCTAATTAAATATTAGTTCAATCTCCCTATCTTATAACACAAGGTTGGAATTTTATAAAGTTCCCTTGTCTTAATTTAATAGGGACGAAATTTATTAGGGAAAACATAGTGAAATGATTTTCGGAATATTTCGTCGGAATCAACCTCGAGTTTATTCACATATATATACTAATGTGCCTTTAATTAATTTAAGGCAAGAGGGCCGAAAATTATACACAGTAATTTAGGAATTTTAATTCCGAATTTTGTCTTGGGATTAATTTCCAAATAATATTCGTATAAATTAAAATATATGATTGGACCTTAAATAAATCCTCATGAGATTTAATTAATATTGCTAGAGTATAATGGACCTAAATTAATATTATTCCAAGTTGGCCCAAAAGTGTAGAATTAATCAATTGGGTTCACTAGCCCAACAATCTTCTTGAATTAATACTTGGACTCAAATTAATTTATGTAGCCCATATAATAATAATAACATGAGGGCCAAAATTAACTATAGGTGATCGATTAATTTATTCGGAGCTTTAATCATCGTTGCGCATGTTTAAATAATTATTTAGCGGAGAAAATAGGCACGGAAAATGCGGGGTGTTACAGGCCAAATCGGATTAATTTGGCCGATTTGGTCGATTTGAAATTTAATTTTCAAACTGATGGTTTGAAAATTTTGAAACCGGTCAAATTTGGTTTGGTTATGATTTGATGGCTCAAACCGGCCGTATTTATATGTGTATATATGTATGTATATATATATATATAAATATTAAATATATTATAATTAATAAATATAAATCGTGGTTCATTAGAGAAGTTTCAACTTTTTATACAATTAACTCATGTTTAAATTTCTTGGTCAACACAATCTAGTTTTAGTTTTATTATTTTTAATCAAAAATCAACTAGTAAGTATTAACATTAAATATTATTATTTCATATAATTTTTTACGGTAAATTAAGTATTAACATTGTTAATTCGTTAATATAATTTTATATGTCTCTTTCAATTTTACATTTGAATTTTAAGATTATAATTTTAATACAATTGACTTATGTGTTTCTTTTGGTTTTACATTAAATTATAAAAATAAGATTTTAAAAATTAAAATTTCATTAAAATAAGTAATAATAAATAATAAAAATAAACTAATTTGCATTTAGAACCTAATTTTCAACAAATTATAGTAGATTGTTGAAAGTTGAAACTTATTCCGTTTCAAACCAGCCGGACCAAACCGTATTTATATGGTTTGGTTTCGATAAATTATTTTGGTTTGAAAAATTTCAAACCGTATCTATTAATTTGACCGAGATTTTGTTTCCAAACCAACCAAACCGGACCGCGAACACCCCTAGTTGAAGATGATGATTAATCTGAACCCTAACCGCTCATAACAGAAATATAAACCTTCTTCAATCAGCTTCAGCCACGTGTCCTCTCATCTCTTAAATTGTAAAAAGTGTGTAACACTTTTGTAAGTGAAGTAGCAACTCTATCCTTACTTGGCCAAAAACAATAGAGCTCCACTTCTGCAGCTCAAACTCACGAAAATACTGCTTACTGCTCCTTGTGTACTCATCTTGCAGTCACTAGTCTCATCAATACTACTCCAAAAAAATATTTTGGTTTGGTTATTTATTTGTATGGGTAGGACTGCAAAAGACATATTTACATGGGTTAGCTTGGAGAGGTTAAAAAAAATAGTAAATACTTTGGTCCTATTTCGGCTCCAGGATGTATGGGTTCAACCTATTTGGGCAGCCAACAAGATAGGTTTAATTTCTTAAGTTGTACTTGTACAAAACTTGTAGCTAAATATGAATACATGATGAGATGTAGCATTGATAAATAGGAAGTTTGGTTTATTTAATGAATGAGTTTCCCTAAATAAGTTTTTATTAACTCGAATCTTAAGTAGATTAAATATATTAAAAATAACCTAAAATCTTCTTAAATGTATTGCGAGTCAAAATAATTAAGCGCAATAAAAATTTTCGGTCTGGATTATTCATGAAGCTAATTAGGTGGAGCCGAATAAGATAAAGAGATATTCAAAATGAAGATTTATTCAAGAGAAAATATTATACAAATCTTATAAATATATATTATTTTTCTAGATTTTAAAGATATTTCATATTTTATTAAATCGGATTTCTCATTATAAATAGTCCATGACCATACCTATAATTTATTCATTCCAACACACCCCTCGACTCTTTGATTGTATGATGTATCCCTTCTCGAATCATTATAATACAATGGCTTCTCCGACAACAAATATATTTCCTCAAAAATTTATCCAACTTGTTGATCAACTGCACACCCGTCGATTGATCAGGTCTTTGGATTTGCTCGAGAGCCTGTACTGTATTTTCTTGTTCTTCATCACCCTCTTGTTTGGTCACATAAAATTAGGTCACAACTCACAACACAGCAGTAAATCTCAAAGTTTACAATCACTACCTAAATTCCTATAGTAAACTCCCAATCTACTGAAGTTCAAATAATCATCAAACAAGTCGCGGAAAAATCTGTTGAAAGGTTAATAAGTATCCAAAAGTGACCTTCAAGCTACTTGGAAGATACATCAATGAAGATGCATGAAGCTGCTGGAGATTCATGAATTATAAAGATACATGAACTAGTTAAATACATTAATTGTATTTAATATGGTCAAAGTGTCTCTTTGTCTTTCCTATGTAAATCCTATAAATAGGATCCTTATTCTATCATTTGTAATCAATCAAAATCCAATCAATAAGAAAATCAATTATTCACAAATTATCAAACCATTTTCGTTCTTCCAAATCACTTCAATACAAAATACCCAACATATTTTTGGTATCAAGAGCCACCCTTGCCTTAAAAAAATTATCCCCTGTTCAGATGGCATGCTCCAGCATCGAACAAGCATTCGCGTATTCGCAGCAAGGTGTCCCCATTTTTGGAGGACAAGATTATGAGCAATGGAGTGTTCTAATGTAAACACTCTTTATATCTCATGATCTATGGGATATAGTTGAAGAGGGATTTACAGCACAAACTCAAGAAGATCTAAATGATATATCAAGTGAAGAGAAGAAGGAGTATAAAGTGAACAAGACCAAAGATGCAAGAGCCTTGTCCTTTATGCACCAAGGGGTGAGTCGATCTATTCTTCCGCGCATTACTACAACCAAAACATCAAAAGATGCTTGGCAAGTATTGAAGAATCAATTTGGAGGACATGAGAAAGTCATCACAATCAAGCTACAAAATTTGTGGCGAGATTTTGATACTTTGATGATGAAAGAAAATGAAAATGTGCAAGATTTTCTTTCCAAAGTATCTCTTATTGCAAATCAAATCAGAGGCTATGGAGAATCTCTAGAAGAAAAGAAGTTGATCGAGAAGGTACTTAGATGCCTACCAATGAAGTTTGAGCACGTGGTTGCCGCAATCGAAGAATCTAAGGATTTATCCAAATTATCCTTGGATGAATTAATGGGACCTCTTGAAGCACATGAAAAGAGGATAAGCAGATTCTCAAAAGTGAATTTGGAACAAGCTTTTCAAGGAAATGTCCAAATATTACAACAAGATCGCAACAATGCTGCTGCAACAAAGAATGCTACAGCAAAGCAGAAGCATTCGTCATTCAGATCCACTCAAAGAAGGGGTCGTGGTGGAAGCAACAATGCTCCCAGATCTGAAGAATGCTGCCGCATATGCAGAAAAAACAATCACAGCACAAGTGATTGTCGATTCAAGTGCAAGAGATGTAGAAATGCCACTCATTCCCAAAGAGATTGTTGGTATCAACAAGAAGGTGAATAGAAAGAAGCAAACTTCACCAATCAAGAAGAAACAGAGAAAGAGCAAGTATTTTACTCTTGCTTGAATTCTCAACAAGATGCTGAAAATATATGGTTTGTTGATAGTGGCTGCAGCAACCATATGACAGGGAATAAAAGCATGTTTGTAGATCTTGATGAGTCTTATTCATCCGAAGTAATACTTGGAGATGGTAAAGGGCACAAGATCGCTGGAAGAGGAGCAGTTGCTGTCAAATCAAAGGAAGGAAAAACCAATATCATCAAAGATGTTTTCTTTGTGCCGAAGCTCACTCAAAATTTATTGAGTGTTGGACAATTGCTGCAGAAATCTTACAAGGTGGAATTTAATAATGATCATTGCATCATTATTGACAAGAAGAAGAATCTCATCATGGCAAAGATCAAGATGACTCCAAACAAGATCTTTCCATTAAGCATTCCAACAACCAAGGAGTGTGTACTTCAAAGCACAATCGATGCTGATTACAAGCTATGGCATTTGACGTACGGACATCTCGATTACAAGGGGCTGAATTTGTTAAAAAAGAAAAATATGGTTTTTGGTCTTCCTCACATTGATGAACAACATAGTCCATGTGAAGGGTGCATTTTTGGAAAAATGCATCGGTTGCCATTCCCAAAGACCTCATATAGAGCAAAGGCTCCACTTGAATTGGTACACTCTGATATTTGCGGGCCCATGCAAACTCCATCTCTCAACAATAATAGGTATTTTCTCCTATTTGTTGATGACTACACGAGGATGATGTGGGCATACATCATAAAACAGAAATCTGATGCTGTAGCAAGGCTTCAGCAATTCAGAAAGCTGGTGGAGAATCAAAGTGGAAGGAAAATAAAAATTCTTCGGACCGATCGAGTGGGAGAATTTATTGGAAACACATTCATGGAGTACTGCAAAGAAAATGGAATCCAAAGGCAACTCACAGTCCAGTACAGCCCTCAACAAAATGGAGACGCCGAGCATAAGAATCGAACCATAGTTGAAATGGCTCGAAGCATGATGACCGGAAAAGGACTTCCAAAATCCTTTTGGGCTGAAGCAGTTCTCACAACAATTTATATCTTAAATTGCTCTCCAACAAAGGCGGTCCCGAACAAAACTCCATATGAAGCATGGTACCGAAAGAAACCTCAGGTACAACATTTCAAAGTTTTTGGTTCGATTGCATATTCTCATATTCCATCTCAAAAAAGAGAGAAATTTGATCACAAAGGAGAAAAGCTGATCTTCATTGGATATAGTGACGAATCTAAAGGATATCGTTTGCTAAATCCAAAAAATAACAATTTGGTTATTTCTCGAGATGTTATTTTTGATGAGAAGGAATCTTGGACTTGGGAAGAAGACCAACCAAAGCAAAAAATGGTGGATCCATCTCCTTCATTTGAAGAAGGTCAGTCCAGTTCCGGAGATGCTTCAGCATCATCTGCCACACCAGATTCACCAGCATCTATTCAAGATTCTGAAAGTTCCCCCAGAAAAATTCGAAGTCTGGCAGACATCTATGCTACAACAAACATGGCACTTTGTGTGTTTGCTACAGCAAATATGGCACTTTATTCCACAGAACCTGAAACTTATGCAGAAGCAACCAAAATGCATAACTGGAGAAATGCAATGGATGAGGAAATAGCCAACATCAAGAAGAACAACCCATGTGAGCTTGTTTATCTCCCCAAAGGCAAAAAAGTGATTGGAGTAAAATGGGTCTACAAGACCAAGCTGAATGAAGATGGCACAATCCAAAAGCACAAAGCAAGATTGGTCGCCAAGGGATACTCACAGCAACCCAGAGTTGATTTCAGCGAGACATTTGCACCTGTTGTACGAATGGAGACCATTCGACTTGTCCTTGCTATTGCTGCACAATTGGAGCTGCCTATTTACCAATTGGACGTCAAATCGGCGTTTCTCAATGGTGACTTGCGAGATGAAGTCTATATCCAACAGCCAAATGGATATATTGTCAAGGGAAAAGAAGAAAAAGTTTATCGCCTCAAGAAAGCTCTTTACGGGCTGAAGCAAGCCCCTCATGAGTGGAATTCCAAAAATTGATGGTTACTTCCGAAAGGTTGGTTTCCAACAAAGCCCAAGTGAAGCATCATTGTACATAAAGAAAGGTACACATGATTTTCTCATTGTTTGTTTATATGTGGATGATTTGATCTACATGGGAACTAATCATGCTATGGTGCAAGAATTCAAAGAAAACATGATAAAAGAATTTGAGATGACCGATCTTGGATTAATGAAGTTCTTTCTTGGAATCCAAGTTCAGCAATCTAAGGGAGAAATGTTTATTTCTCAAGAAAAATATCTTGGTGAATTGCTGAAAAGTTCCAGATGGCTGAATGCAAGACAAATGCTACTCCATTGGCTGCAAATGAAAAACTGAAGTTGGAGGATGGTGCTGAGAAAGTTGATGCAGCATTATACAGAAGTTTAGTTGGATCCTTGATCTATCTAACTAATACAAGGCCAGACATAATGTATGTTGTTAGCTTGATCTCAAGATTTATGCACAATCCTAGCAAGCTACATTATGCTGCAGCAAAGAGAATTCTGCGCTATCTTCAAGGAACAAAGAAGTTTGGGATCAAATATATCAAAGAAGAAGAGAATGATCTCATTGGCTTTACTGATAGTGATTGGGCTGGATCACATGATGATAGAAATAGCACATCCGGATACATTTTCTGTTTGGGCTCTAATATTGTCTCATGGTCATCAAAGAAGCAAGCTACATTTTCGCTCTCATCTGCTGAAGCAGAGTATATTGCTGCCAATGATGCTGCTTGTGAAGCTGTGTGGTTAAGGAAAATCCTTGCTGATGTTTAGCAAAAGCAAAGGAGCGAAACCACAATTTTTTGCGACAACATGTCGGCCATTGCTATGACAAAGAATCCTGTTTTTCATGCAAGATCGAAGCATATTGAAATTCAACCCCACTACATCAGACAACTTGTGGCAAAAGGAGAAATCAAACTTGAATTTGTTGGCACTAAGGAGCAACTCGCAGACAGCCTCACTAAAGCTGTAGCATGTGAGTCGCTTCGAAAATTTCGTGATCACTTTCGGATTACACATTAAGAAGGGGTGTTGAAAGGTTAATATGTATCCAAAAGTGACCTTCAAGATACTTGGAAGATACATCAATGAAGATGCATGAAGCTGCTGGAGATTCATGAATTATGAAGATACATGAACTAGTTAAATACATGAATTGTATTTAATATGGTCAAAGTGTCTCTTTGTCTTTCCTATGTAAATCCTAAAAATAGGATCCTTATTCTATAATTTGTTATCAATCAAAATCCAATCAATTATTCACAAATTATCAAACCATTTTCGTTCCTCCAAATCACTTCAATACAAAATACCCAACAAAATCAAACTGGTGAAATGGCCAATGTTGAGAGCAGAGAGTGTAAATGGTGGACCGTATGGCACCACGGAGACGTAAAAACTTTGCATATAAAAAAATTGTCAAATAAATGTTATTGGAATAAAATAAATACAAACTAACCATCACAAAATTAAAATTTTTTGTATGAGTAATTTTCCAAAGACACCCAAAACATATAAAATTCAGCAAATCAAATAAAAAAGAAAGAAGAAGAATATTGAAACAGGGGAAACTAGTTCAAGGTTACCTACGCATCTAATTTTTCATACAAGGAACTGCATATGGAGGAAAGTTCAACAATCACAAAAATCATAGACACATACTACTACTTGTACTGTACAAACTTGTAAGCTCACTCTGAATACATAAGGTGCTGCATTGATATGGACCTAAACGGCATTGGTAACGGCCCTGCGCAACCGGAAAGTTCCTGACATATCTCCTTCATCCACGGCCGCGATTTTGGGTCGGGGCTTGTGCATTTGAGTGCAGTTGTCACTACACGAACCACTTCCCTTGAGATTCTTACATCTTCATCTGGAGATGCTAACCTCCTGTCCAAGAGATGTTGCAGCATCATGTTTCCTGTGGAAGAAAGAAGGAAATCCCCCGGATGATGTCCAAACATGATTTCGAGGGCCACCACTCCGAAGCTGTATACATCGCATTTTTCTGTAACCGCCATTGTGTAGGCCAATTTTGCACATTCAAACTTCAGTAATTGTCATTAACCATAAAACATGCCATTAAAAATCATACATAGAGGTGGAAAAGAAATGTAAAAATCATGCACCTGGAGCAATGTAACCATAAGTTCCCACGAGGAGGGTCTGATTGGAAGAATCAGGATCCAACAATCTAGCAGTGCCAAAATCAGATACACAGCCTTCTAAATCAGAATTCAAGAGTATGTTGCTGCTGGAAATGTCTCTGTGTAATATAGGGGGGCTGCAATCGTGGTGCATGTAACACAGTGCACTGGCTATGCCCTTCACCACATTCACTCTCTTCATCCAGTTCAGCTCCACGGCTCTCCCCTCATCCTTCAATACGCTACACAGGCTTCCTCTTTCCTTGTAATCGTAGATGAGAAACATGCTTTTATTGTGCAGACAATAACCAAACAGCTTCACTATATTCCGGTGGCGTATTTCGGATAGAACCTTGGCCTCATTCCTAAAACACTTTTCAAAATTCGTATTTTCTCCTTCGAATCTGTGAAGCTTTTTGACGGCAACAACTTTTCCACTGGGTAACTCAGCTTTGTAGACACTCCCGCAGCCCCCATTTCCAATGCAGTATCTGACGTCGAAACCTGCCGTTGCTTTGACGATGTCTCGATATGCTATCCTCCCGTCGAAGTTCCAGATTTTGAACATGTCTCCATGCCTTGGGTCAGGCCTGACTGAGGCTTCTTTCTTTCGTTTTCTGAAGCATATGAAATAATATATTGAAAACACAAAGGCGCACCCGAAGAAAATAGCCACTGGTAAAATAATTTTTGAATTGCTTCGACGTTTTGGTTTATCCACTATTATCATGGAACCTTTTGGGGAAAGTAAATTAGGGTTGCCCATAAATGATTGTTTCGTGAACTTACGCCAGACATTGGCAGGGACCCTACCCTCTAAATTATTCATATCCAATTTCAAGATTTCTAATCTTGTTAACTGGCTCACAGATGAGGGCAGAGAGCCGGAGATATTATTGTTGCTCAAATCTAGATAAACCAAGTGCTTAAGGTTTCCGATTTTAGGCGGAATGGCCCCATAAATCCTGTAATTAGAAGAAACATCAAGCACCTGCAATTTTGTGAGACTAGTCAATGAAAGAGGCAGATCACTCAAGATTCGATCATTGGACAAACTGAGATAAGTTAAATTGGATAAACTTGCTACGGCAGGCGGAATGCGACCATAAATGTGGAAGTTATAAGAAATATCAAGCACCTGTAATTCCTTGAGATTTGCGAGTGTAGGAGGCAAATTAGTGTAGAGTAGATTGCGGGACAAATTGAGATAAGTTAGTCTGGATAAGAAAGATATCTGATCTGGGATGAATCCATTGAGGCCACATGAGGTGAGATGAATTCGAGTGAGATATGGAAAAGCAAACATATCCAAAGAATCAAACCCAGTTTCTGGCTTGAAAGATTTTTGGTGGAGGCTCATCTTCTGAACACGGCCAGCAGCATCACAGGTAATGCCCTTTCACTTGCAGTGATCAGCTGTTGAGTCGACATGAGGCCACCCGAAATCCGTTAATGCCTCAGCTTCTCTGCTCCGGTTTGAACTTGAAGCATTTGCTGCTGCAGGGAGTATGCAGATGATGATGGAGATGAGAATAGTAGCAAACACAAAATTCGCCATCCGACTGTCCGATAAGAGATCACTTTTATATGGTAGATTGTATTTGTTAGGAACTCATCTTCACTTGCGACATAAGTTTATAACCTTATCTACTTCTCACCTATCCATATTTTCGACATAGGGCAAACGTTGACATATATTATAAACGATGTGCAAAAATAATCCAAGCTAGTAAATTATTTTTTTTCATTTAAATGTACAAACTATCTTAAACTATTTAAATTAGGAGTGTACACGGTTCGGTTTGACCGGTTTGAGAGTTAAAGTATGGACTAAAACAAATAATACAATTTGAAATCGGCAAATTAATCTTTCAAACCAAACCAAATAAAACAGTTTGGTTCGGCCGGTTTAAATCTCCTATTTTTAGCAATAATTTTTTGAGAAACTACAAATAAAAAACAAATAGGGGCGCTCATCGGACAATCCTAATAGAAACAAACAATTTATGACATTAAAATATAATAGTTTATATCTCATTCTAAAACATAATACTCCCTCCGTCCCGGGTCTCTTGAGACGTTTGACCGGGCACGGAAGTTAAGAAAAAGTGATTAGAAGAGTTAGTGGGATAGGATTAGTAGGTTAATGATTAGGAGAGATAGTGGGTAGGATTAGAGTAGGTTTAGTGGGTAATTAATTAATAAAAACTTTCCAAAAAAGGAAACGTTGCAAGTGTTCTGGGACGGACTAAAAAGGAAAACGTTGCGAGTGTCCTGAGACGGAGGGAGTAATTCCTAAAATGTTAAATTATTAAGATGCGGCAACGGTGAAACCGACCCAGATAACAAAGAAGATAATAAGGGTAAAGAAAGAGGTGTTTGAATGAAATTGTGAGATTGGAATATTGAATAGTTTAAGCTTTATTTTAGATTCAAAAAATAAATAAAATGTAGGAAAAAAATAAAAATGTGTAGGAAAAAAAATAAAAATGAGATGAGAATATTAAATAATTTAGGGTATATTTTATATTCCAAAAATAAATAAAAATATAAGAAAAAAATACAAATTGCATGATGTTGCACATTTGAGGATTTGAACTTGTACATTTTAAAATTTAAAATCTAATTTGAACCACTATACTAAATATACTACATTTACAATTTTAGTATAATATATAATTTAAATATTTATTATTAAAATATAAACGATCCGATCCGGCCCAAAAAGCCGGTTTCTCTACTCAAAATGTGGACCAAATCAAATGTACAGTTTAAAATTTACAATCCGACCGACCGCTTTTCTCACCCGCCTAACCGGCCAAATCATTTTGGTTTGACTGGGTTGGGCCTAAATGTGTGTATACCCCTAATTTAAATCTAGGCGTTGGCAAATAAACTCGGTTATGATTTGCATAATTTAAGATAATTTGAATATTTAAAAATAAAAAAATAATAGTCTGCATTATTTTTTAAAAATTGTGTTAGTTATACTGTAATTGAACTTTTATCTTTTTCAACATATGTTCAGGGAGTTTTGTTATTGTATGAGAGTCAACTCTTTGAATGTGTAAATTAATCGTAGTTAATCATAGTTGAAATGATATTTCTATTCCACCGTACAAGGTATACATTCATTGTATGAGAGTCAACTCATTGAATGTGTAAAATAATCATAGTTGAAATTATATTTGTTTCTTTTTTCTCATAGTTGGAAATAAAAATCATGCAATGACAGATCATAGTTTTAATAGTCTTAAAAGGAATGTTTTCGGTATTTCATTTTAAATTCTGTATTAAAAAGTATGTTTAATTTTTTTTTTTGTCTATAGAATGGTTTTACTTTTTGTGACTCTAAATGACTCTTTATAGCTAATACAAATCTTTAGATATTTTGTTTTTATAGCCCATAGAGCTTTCAACTATCTAAGAAGTCCAGAAAATTACATAATATTTTTTAGTTGTTTCATATAGTCAGCAATAATATAGTAGTAGTATGTGAATAACTTTACTTTAACTAGAGGAATTGGAGTGTTGGTAATTAAATATTGACGGTGAAATCCTCTGAATGTTGGAACGTGCAATTCGCAAGTTTAAAACTAGTGGTTAACCATAATAGTGAGACTACATTTGTTTCCCACTAACGTAGATAAATAAATGAGGTAGAAACCAAAACGTAAGAAAAGAAATACTGAAACAGGGGAAACCAGCACAAGGGTATTTGATTCACTACTATCTGCGCATATCATACAAGAAATTGCAGGGAGGGAAGTTTAATCACTCAATTGTACAAACATGCTAGCGCAATCCGAATGCATGAGGTGCTGCATTGATATGGACCGAAACGGCATTGCCAACGGCCATAGTCTACCGGAAAGTTCCTGAGATATTTCCTTCATCCAAGGCCGCGATTTTGGGTCGGGGCGTATGCATTTCAGTGCAGTTGTCACCACACGGACCACTTCCCTCGACATTCTTACATCTTCATCTGGAGATGCTAACCTCCTGTCCATGAGTTGTTGCAGGTTCATGTTTTTAGCAAACTGTGTGGAGGAAATGAGGAACTCGCCCGGATGATGTCCAAACATGGTTTCCAGGGCCACCACTCCGAAGCTGTATACATCGCATTTTTCTGTCACCGCCATGGTGTACGCCAGTTCTGCACATTCAAACTTCATCAACCAAGAAACATGCCATGAAAACTCATAGGTAGAGGTGGAAAAGAATAGTAAGAATCACCTGGCGCGATATAACCATGAGTTCCAACTAGCAGGGTCTGATTGGATGAATCAGGATCCAATAATCTAGCAGTGCCGAAATCGGAAACAAAGCCTTCAAAATCAGAATTCAAGAGAATGTTGGAGCTGGAAATGTCTCTGTGTAGAATAGGGGGACTGCAATCGTGATGCATGTAACACAGTGCACTCGCGATGCCCTTCACCACATTCACCCTCTTTATCCAGTTCATCTCCACAGCTTCCTCATCATCCCTCAACACACTATACAGGCTTCCTCTTTCCATGTAATCGTAGATGATAAACATGCTCCGTTTGTGAAGGCAATACCCGAAGAGTTTCACTATATTCCGGTGGCGTATTTCAGATAGAAACTTAGCCTCATTCCTAAAACACATGTCGTAATTAGGATTTTCTCCTTCGAATCTGTGAAGCTTTTTAACTGCAACAACTCTTCCACAGGGCAATGCAGCTCGGTAAACGCTCCCATATCCTCCAGTTCCAATGCAGTAAGTGAGGTCAAAGTCTGCTGTCGCTTGGATGATGTCGTCGTACACCAACTTTCCGTTGTAGTTCCATATCTTGAATATGTCTACTTGCTTAGATTGAGGCATCATTATCAATGAAGCGACTTTCTTTCCTCTTTTGCGGAATACGAATAGGACCCCAAAGAAAATTGAGGCCACAAACAAACAGCCAAAAAATGCCACCACAAAGTAAATGGTTTTTGCATAGTTTCGATGTTTTGGGTACAATAGTAAGTTGGGATTGCCCACGAACGAGTATTCTGGGAACTTGCGCCGTACGCTTGGTGGAATCAGGCCCTGTAAATCATTGTAGGCCAAATTGATTTCATAAAAATATGAAACCGACACGGGGACTCCACCAGTAAGATTGTTCCCGGAAAGATCAATATTAAGGGAGTTGGCATTACTAACATTTCCAAATTGAAGAGGTATGTGACCTGAGATTGAATTCCGACTCAGGTCTATCATAACGATCGAAGGAAGCTTTTCTATCCCTGCCTCGAAATAGCCTTCCAACTTATTACCTCCCAATTTCAAGAACTCTAATCTAGTTAACAGGCTCATAGATGAGGGCAGAGAGCCGGTGATATTATTGTTGCCCAAATCAAGATAAACCAAGTGCTGTAGGTTTCCAATTTGAGGTGGAATCGATCCATAAATCAAATAGTTTGAAGAAATGTCAAGCACCTGTAAGTTCGTGAGACTCGCCAATGAAATAGGCAGATCACTCTCCATTCGATTGTTGGACAGACTGACATGTGTTAAGTTGGTTAAGCTTCCTATCTCAGGGGGAATGATACCGCAAAAGTAGTTAGAAGAAATATCAAGCACCTGCAATTTAGTGAGACTTGTCAGTGAAAGTGGGAAATTAGTCTTGATTCCATTGTTGGACAAATTGAGATGAGTTAGGTTGTGCAGGCTCCCAATCTCATGCGGAAAGCCGCCGTGAATGTAGACGTTATCAGAAAGGTCAAGTAGTCGCAATTCAGTGAGATTTGCGAGTGAAAGAGGGTAAGCAATGATGAGTAAATTGTGGGACAAATTGAGATAAGTTAGTTTGGATGAGAAACCTATCTGCTGTGGGATAGTTCCACGGAGGCCACATGAGGTGAGATGAATTCGAGCGAGATATGGAAAAGCCAGCACATCCAAAGAATTCAACTCAATTTCTGGCTTCAAAGATTTTTGGTGGAGGCTCATCTCCTCAACACGGCCAGCAGCATCACAAGTAATGCCCTTCCACTCGCAGTGATCAGCAGTTGAGTTGACATAAGGCCACCCAAAATCCATCAATGCCTGCAATTCTCTGGAATTTGATGAAATATTTGCTGCAGCTGCTTCATTCATCATCATCATCATCATCAAGGCTATGTTGATGATGGAAACCATAACACTAGCAAATCTAAAATATTCCATAGCTTCATCGTACATAGTTTGTATTTTGTGTCTGTGTTTGTGAGGATATGATATGAAGTAATTAAGTGAAAAATAATGTGAGGGAGACTAATGAACAGAACGAGGCATTTGATTTGTTCATATTATCTTTTTGCAGATTGCTAGGCCTTGACTTGTAAAGTCATCAGCACTTTACCACTTAGATTATAAAATTTTGATTAATCAAATTTTAGTTAAAAACTAAAAATTAATTATTAAAAGTTATATCACGTATTTTAATTGGGTGGGATGATAGTCGAAATTATAAAATTAATCAAAATTATAATTAATCAAACTTATAAAAATATATTACGTAAAATTTAATAATTTCAATAATGGAATAAACATGAAAAACGAGAGTAGAGCATAGAAACTCATGTGCAAATATATACATTGTAGAGCATTAATTGCATTATTACACAAAAAATAAGCAATTGAGGATTGGT
>JAPKLW010002701.1:0-25293 GCA_026898455.1 Plectranthus barbatus | reverse complement strand
TAAAGATTATAGAAATTTTGGAGTGATTCCCCAACTCGAGGTCAATAAATCGTCCATATCTTCCAACATACTTGGAAGGGGTGCACTAGGGTGAAAACCACCTCTTAGATGTAAAATAAGATTTGATCGTAGTCTTTGATTAATAATATTAACGTTCTAAATTTAATTTTGAATATAGAAAAAAACGGTGCAATAAAAGAACAAAAAAGTTGAATAAAAGAGTTACATGGTAAATTTGCAGCTTCTCATATCTTACCCACGATTTAATTTGCTTAAATTTTGGAACAATTCTAAATTGAATATGGGACGAGATTCGGAGTTAATGAGGCGGTTATCTTGAAAATTTGTTGCATAATTTAGTGAAAAAAGTTGCAGTATTTGGATTTGTTGCATAATTTTGAGAAAAAAATTGCATATTTAGAAGATCAAAGTTGCATATGTAGTTATTTTATTTTTTAATTAAAATAATATTTACACGATTTCCCCCTGATTTTATGGAATTTGATTCCTAAAACAATATATTTCAAAATTAATTGATATTTACTTCCTAATTGATATTTCACTAAATTTTTGAATTTCAAATTAATTTTAATGTTCTTTGGGATTTCAAACATTAAGCAATTTTAAAAGATCATAAATAAAATTCAACATGTTTATCAATAAAAAATTGTATTTTTATACAATTTAGTTGCAGTAAATACACAAAAAAGCAAATTTAAATTTTTTAAAAGCAAATTACTATCATTGCTATTATTATGAAAATCATGTGCAGTATTACAGGCGTAATTACTGCATATTTTGTGACAGTAGCAACTTTACTAAAGACAAGGAAAAAACAAAAATATCACGCAACAAATACAAGTAGTACTCATAAAATATTGCAATAAATATGCTCTATTTATGCATGTTTACAGGCGGAATAACTGCATATTTTTTAATGAAATTATACACTAAAACCACGTGCATAAAAAAAGCATGCAAAAAAATGTAAATAAAAATGGAAAATATTAAAAACTTTATCTAAAACGTCGCCGGAATGATCGTCGCTGCCCTCCCTGAAAAAAAAAACCACAGCGTCGCTTCCCGACCTGTAGAAGATCGCGTCGTGCGCAAACATATAGGCAGTACAACCAAGTCTCTCGTGTCGTTGGCATCCTCCACATCCTCTATGGCGACCTGCGTAGCCCAACAGACACTGGCAAGTGGCAAGGAAAATCCGGTGATGCGGTAGGCGGCGCCTGGACAAAATTGGAGGGGAGAGACGAAGGAGAAGAACTGGAGATTTTAACAATGCCGTTGATAGCTTTTTCTTTTCTCACTCCATTTTCCATAGTTTTGAAAAAAAAAATCACTACGTAAGATTTAATGAAATTATGAAAGATATGGAGATCATGATGGAGTAATATAAGGAATCAGTTATGGTAATATTCCAACTGCCAAATTTTTATGCCTATATTACCCTCTAATTCAATTAAATAAGGTAAATAAAATAATAAAAATCAAATCTAGAATTTAATCACAACCCTTACAATAAAAAAATATGTGGATCACATTTGGTCTTATTTCACATATGAGAGGTGGTTCACATATGATTACAATTCATACTTGGAATCTATTTTTTCTATTGTAAAAGATCATGTATGACCGTCTTAAGATTTTTTAGTTTGTGAGACAATTTTTACAAATGATGTATTTCACTACTACAAATTATTTTATTATGAAATAATGTATTAAAAAATGATGTATTCAACTATTAAAAATAATGTATTTCACTATTAGACTATTGGTAATGATATATTTATTTAATTTAAATACTATATTTCAAATATACTGATATATTTACTCAATTTAAATGATGGATTTATTTAATTATAATACTTCTTCAGTCCCATTTAAATTGACCCACTTATTAAATCGGGCGTTTCAACTATATTGGTCCATTTCTAAAATGATAATTTTTTACACTAAACAATAAAATATTATTCCACTTATACTCACAGTTCTTAATTCCCGTACCGAAAAGAAAAGAGTTATTTTAACTGAGAAGGGAGTATATTTTAGTGTCAAATATTATAATATTTGTTAGATGGTATCCATATGGAATGACGTACGGACACTGGTGGGGTTAAATGCATTTCTAGTTGAGGAAGTAATTCAAAATGTCAAAAAATTAAAGTTATATGCAAAAAATAGCAATTTTTATATAAAAAAAATACACAAAATAGCAATAATTGAGTAAAAAGTCTTATTCATCCTTTATAATCACTTGATTATTTGGAAGTGTTAAATCCAACATATCAAATCCCTTAATTTGGGTTAGTTATTTGATGGAATAAATATTTAATTAGTTTTCCATTTTATATAATTAATTATAACATGTGTTTTCATTATAAAATATTTTAATTATAAAAATAATTTTTAATTGACGACCAAATTTATCTAAAAAAAGTCCTAATCCATTTTCTTTAAATATGATTAAATGTAAATTTAATTAACTTTTTGTTGTAAATCGAATCCTTCAAGTATCACAAATAAGTAATAATGCAGAGAAAACAATAGAGAGAACACGATGGAGAGAAAAATAGAGAATATTATTATTCATTGATGTGTAGAGAATTACAATATCATGTCCTATATATAAGGGTGAAATCTGTTGTGTTTACTCCTCAGCAGTTCGAGCTCGAGGAGGCTCGAGAAGGCTCGAGGAGCTAAGGAAGTGTAACGGTTCGATCGTTACGTTCAAACCGTCCCATGACTTAGCCGTTTCAGGTGGTTCGGCAGTTACAAGTCAAATGAAATTAATGTTGACAGTTTCAGGTGGAAATTGATGGGCATTAATTGTGGTGTTTTAAATGCTTAGTTTTGGTTCTTATAAATAGGTTGATAGATTTCATTTGTAGAGTGAATGAAGAAGTGTGAGTGAGAGAAGAGTTTTTTCTTTTTCAGATAGAGAGAGTAGAGTTTATGTAATAGTTTCATTACAAGTAATAAACTCAGAAAATTTTCCCAAGTGTTGTAGCTCGCACGGTCGAACCACTTCCTTTAGTTCGAACAGCTTATTTCGAACTACTTGTCTTTCTCGTACCACTTTGTGATTTTTTCCATCCATTGTATCCTGGGGCCAACAAGTGGTACCAGAGCGTCAGTTTATGCCAAAAATCATACGGTGGGACAATATGGATATAGTTACTGCAGAAACATCACAGGCACAACAAGGGAGCAGTTCGTTCCAGTACCCGCAATTGACTCACACGAATTACACTAGTTGGGTGATTTGTGTGCAGGCAATGATGGAGGACCAAGGAGTATGGGATGCAGTCGAACCAGCAGAAGGCGCAGAAGTAGACGCCCGGCTCGACAAGAAGGCCAGGTCGCACCTCTTCCAAGCACTTCCAGAGGACCTCCTAATGCAAGTAGCTAAGAAGACAATAGCGAAGGAAGTATGGAACTGCTTAAAGACAAGGTTCGTCGGAGCAGATAGAGTGAAGAATGCAAGGTTGCAGACACTCAAAAGCGAGTTCGACGTGATGCACATGAATGATAGTGAGTCCCTCGATCATTATGCCGGACGACTCACTACCATGTTTGTGACTTACTCGAGCTTTGGTGGAACTCTAAGTGACTCTACCTTGGTGAAAAAATTGTTCGACACAGTCCCAGAACGGTTTATCAGTGTGGTAGCCGGGATTGAACAATTTTATGAAATTGATAAACTCACGTTCGAGGAGGCTGTCGGTAGACTTAAAGCCTTCGAGGAACGCACGCGGAAGAAGAATACGAGCGCAGAAAGAAAGGAGGATCAAGTTCTCCTAAATCAGGCGGAGTGGGAGGCTCGACTCAAGAAAGATGGAAAGGACTCTACTCAGTCAAAGAAAGCCCCCGGAGATAATTGGAACCGAGGATGTGGTGGTCGAGGCAGAGGTCGGGGAAGAGGTGGTCAAGGAGCATCGACTAGCTCAGGTGGTCGAGGAGCTCCTCGAGACAAGAGCCATATCCGTTGTTACAACTACAACGAGATGGGTCACTACTCGACTCAATGCCGAGTACCAAAGAAGACTGAAGAAGCTCATCTTGCCCACGGCAACAACGTTGAAGCAGCTTTGCTAATGGCGATCTCAGAGGAGATTCCCTCAGATGAGGTTAACATGCTCAATAAGCAAGAAATCAAGCTTCCCGAGGAACCAAAAGATATTTGGTTCTTGGATAATGGTGCTAGCAATCATATGACCGGGGACAAAGATAAGTTCTTCGAACTTGATGAGACAGTCACCGGGAAGGTTCGGTTCGGTGATGACTCAGCAGTAGAGATCCGAGGAAAAGGCTCCATCATTTCCAGTGCAGAAATGGCGATCAATGGGTGCTCGAGGAAGTATATTACATTCCTCGACTGAAGAGCAACATGGTGAGTCTTGGACAATTGACCGAGACAGGTCACCGGATAGTGATGGACGGTAATGAGCTTGAAGTGCACGCCAAGAGCCATTCGTGTCTTATCATGAAGGTGAGGCAATCTCAGAATCGGTTATACCGAATCGAGCTCCAGTTGGCAAACCCGGTTAGCCTTCTAGCAAATCTTGAAGATCCAGCATGGCTATGGCACGCTCAACTCGGGCATGTCAACTTCCAAGCTTTGAAGACACTCGCTAACAAGAGAATGGCCGTAGGAATTCCATCAATATCGCACCCGGAGCAGCTTTGTCGAACTTGTCTAGTAGCAAAGCAGACGAGGCAGCCGTTCGCCAGAGAAGCCACAAGTTTTGAGCAAAGAGACTGCTACATATTGACTTGTGTGGTCCGATCAATCCTACCACACCTGGAGGCAATCGATACTTCATGTTGATTGTTGATGATCACTCCAGATGGATGTGGCTACACATGATGAAGACAAAGGATGAGGCATGTACATTGTTTAGAAAGACAAAAGAGTTGGTCGAGAATGCGATCGAGCTTCGAATCAAAGTCCTTCGATCGGATAGAGGTGGAGAGTTCTTGTCAAAGGAGTTCGCAAAGTTGTGCGAGCAGGCTGGGATCGAACGACACTTTACCGCACCATACTCTCCTCAACAGAATGGTGTGGTTGAAAGGCGGAACAGAACAGTAATGGCAATGACTAGATCATTACTTAAGAGTATGAGTATTCCGAGCAGGTATTGGGGGGAGGCGGTTCGACACGCAGTCTACCTACTCAACAGACTCCCAACTAAAGCTATTCGAGACAAGACCCCATTCAAAGTATGGACAGGAAGGAAGCCACACCTATCACATTTTGCGTGTGTTTGGGTGTACTGCACATGCCAGAGTAACCAATCCTAACTTAAAGAAGCTCGACGACCGAAGTCAGTCATTTGTGTACTTAGGAGTCGAAGAAGGGAGCAAGGCGCACAGGCTGCTCGAACCATATCTCGGCAAGATACATGTGAGCCGCGATGTAGTGTTCGAAGAAGGAGAAGTCTGGGTTTGGTCTAGTATAAACAATTATGGCTCAATTGAAGTTTTTGATGGGACTCGATCGACCCGGTTTGATGGTGGTTCGACGAAGGAGCAGGATGCTACAGAAGTATCTGAACAGGTTGATTCGAATACTTTGCAGATCGAACCAGTCCCGGATAGAGTAGATCAAGATGGTGGTCTACACACTCCATGGTCAGGTGGACACTTTGAGAGTGATGAAGGTCCTGTTCGATATAGGGACATGGCCGACATCTTGGCAGATGCACCTCGAGTCAAACTTGAGTTCGAGGAGGTAATGTTGGCAGAGACAGAGGAGCCGTCTTGCTACAATGAAGCAGCCGGAGAACCACAATGGGAGGAAGCAATGGCGAAAGAAATTGAATCCATTGAGAAGAATGAGACGTGGTCTCTCGTACCATTGCCGATCGGACTCAAGTGGGTCTTCAAATTGAAGAAGAACTCGAGTGGTGATGTGATCCAGCACAAAGCACGTTTGGTAGCAAAGGGCTACGTACAACGACAAGGGATAGACTTCGAGGAAGTCTTCGCACCAGTTGCTCGAATGGATACACTTCGAGTTATACTTTCCGTTGCAGCCAATCGAGGATGGCGAGTGCACCATCTCGATGTGAAGTCAACATTTCTAAATGGAGACCTTGAAGAAGAGGTGTACGTGACTCAACCGGAAGGGTTCAAAGTCATTGGAAAGGAGCACCTCGTGCTGAAGCTGAAGAAGGCCCTCTATGGACTAAGGCAAGCCCCTCGAGCTTGGAATTTGAAGCTCGACGGAAGCTTGAAATAGTTGGGTTTCAAGAGGTGTTCGCAGGAACAAGCGGTGTACACAAGGGGTGGCACTAACAACCGATTAATTGTTGGTGTTTATGTTGATGACTTGATTGTAACAGGTGAGGATTCGGAAGGAGTTCGAATTTTCAAAAGGCAGATGATGGGGGAGTTCGAAATGAGTGATCTCGGATCACTTTCATACTATCTCGGAATCGAGGTGGACCAGTTCGATGGAGGTATCTCAATCAAGCAGACAACTTATGCCAGGAAGGTGCTAAGCCAGTTCGGCATGCTTGATTGCAACTCGACACCCGGACCCCTATGGAGCCGAGGGCTCAACTCAACAAAGATCCCGAAGGACAGTCGGTCGATGATACCGAGTACTGAAGAGTTATAGGTTGTCTTCGATATCTTCTTCATACAAGGTCAGATCTATCTTATGCGGTTGGAGTTGCCAGCAGGTTTATGGAGAGGCCTACGGAGATGCATCACAAGGCCGTGAAGCAGATTCTTCATTATCTTCGAGGCACTATGCAGTTCGGGCTAGTGTTTCGAAGGGGTGTTGGAGATGAGGAGATCCTGGGATACTCGGACAGTGATCTCGCAGAAGATCTAGATGATCAAAAGAGCACTGGAGGAATGGCGTTCTACATCAATGATTCACTTGTTTCATGGAACTCACAGAAACAAAAGACGGTGGCACTTTTCTAGTGCGAAGCGGAGTTCATGGCAACAGCAGCAGCAGCTTGTCAAGCGCTTTGGTTGAAAGCGTTGTTATTCAAACTATGTGGTTTGAAGATGAAGGCAGTTAAGCTCTTCGTCGACAACAAGTCTGCAATCGCACTCATAAAAAATCTAGTTTTTCATGGTTGCAGCAAGCATATTGATACGAAATATCATTTCATCCGAGAGTGCGTTGAAGAAGGACAGGTCGAAGTGGAGTTCATTCGGAGTTACGAGCAGAGAGCCGATGCACTAACAAAAGCTCTACCTGCACCAAGGTTGGTGACAATGCGACACCTGTTGGGTTTGAGAGATCTCGAACCGCACCAGGAGTAAGGGGGAGAATGTTGTGTTTACTCCTCAGCAGTTCGAGCTCGAGGAGGCTCGAGGAGCTAAGGAAGTGTAACGGTTCGACCATTACATTCGAACCGTCCCATGACTTAGCCGTTTCAGGTGGTTCGGCAGTTACAAGTCAAATGAAATTAATGTTGACAGTTCAGGTGGAAATTGATGGGCATTAATTGTGGTGTTTTAAATGCTTAGTTTTAGTTCTTATAAATAGGTTGATAGATTTCATTTGTAGAGTGAATGAAGAAGTGTGAGTGAGAGGAGAGTTTTTTCTTTTTCAGATAGAGAGAGTAGAGTTTATGTAATAGTTTCATTACAAGTAATAAACTCAGAAAATTTTCCCAAGTGTTGTAGCTCGCACGGTCGAACCACTTCCTTTAGTTCGAACAGCTTATTTCGAACTACTTGTCTTTCTCGTACCACTTTGTGATTTTTCCATCCTTTGTATCCTGAGGCCAACAAAATCATATCTTCTATAGAAATCTAGAAAGATATGTATATATCTCTAAACTATATCTTAAGTAATGTCCATCAAATAAATATATTTATAATACTCCCCCTTGGACATTACTTCGTTATGTTCATGCCTCGTTAAAAACCTTGCTGAAAACCCTATGGGATAAGACAGTCGAGAAAAAGAGTACATGACATACGTTTATTCATGTGTTACACTAGATGCCTCATTAAAAACCTTAACTAAGAAAACCCAATGGGAAAAAACTTAGTAAGGGAAAAAGAGTACATCTGTTTTTCCGGGCATAGTGTAAACCTTCAAAGTTTAATTTTCAAAATGTCGCTCCCCCTCAAAACAATGATATTCAAAATCTTCATGATTAGTTTGAGTTTATCACTTCACTCAAAATAATAATCTTATAATTATAAACGTTGCAATATTATCCACATATGTACGAAGTAACTTTATGAATCTTCAGGATTATTACAAGATCAAAATAACAAATTGATCATTCTTGGGGAACTGAAGTGGGTAAAATAATACAACTCTAGTGTACCCACTACTCATTTGTGCAACACAAGCGTATTATCCTCATACTAAATGGTGAGGAATATTTTAAGTATCATAATATCATACGATCTTATAATGTATGCAAAAGAATATAAATCATACACCTTTTGTAATTCCCAAAAGAAAATATCATCTATGAGTGATTTAGAAATGTATTCAAAGTGATAAGAAATGTCAATACCACAATAGAGAACAAAATAAGCAGTACGAGATCTATAATTATCAAGCTCAAATAAATATTCATCTATTTACTTAGACCATCAATGTCATAGTTGGTTTCTTATAGAATATACCAAGATTTTTATACCTTTGAAGATAACGAATATTGTGCTTAGTTCAATGTCTCTTTGTAAGAGAAGCACCAAGTCTTGCTAGCAAGATAATTTTGAATATTGTATCAGGCCTGATAAAATGGTGTACAAAAGACACTTAAATAGAGAACTTCTGGTCCAAAAATATCATGTTATCTTCTTTAAGTCTAAATGAGACATTATCCACTTCTGGGGATCAAATGACATTGGTGTTCTAAATAAATGTAATAGATCTCTCTAGAACTCTTATTATATACATCGACTAGTGTTAGAAATAATAATAACTCCTTCGGGAGATTGTCGATCTGCAGGTCGACATAATACTTGGTCTTATCCAAGTCTTTTTATTTCATACTCCGTCTTTAGGCATGAATTAATTTTCAAGTTAATATATTCCTTCTTCAAGAGGAATTTATATAGTGATCTCATCACTATATATGTTGCGATCTATTTTCTATAAGATCCATCAGGGATTTAATATAAATATTATCGTACAATGACTCATATCAATATATGGTCATGGAATTTAGTAACTGCATATATAAATTTATATTTTCTGCCATAGAAATCAAGTAGCGGAACATTATGCCATCCAAAATAGGAGAGTAATTTATTTAAAATCAAGTATGGGTCTCTGTGAAAAATCCTTGAGATCTTAATCTCGCTTTATATTTCACCACCTCATAGTAATCATTATATCCTGCAGGGATAATAATCATGAGCGAGTTGATCTCTATTCCAATTGCTCATTTTTATATTTTTGGCTAATCGTAATGCTTCTAGCATTTAAGCTCTGGATCCAGATGAGAGCAATAATGGAATAAGTATGTTGTCGACAACTATAAAGTTTATGTTCTTCTCCTTTACTTATAGTATTCATGGCATATCTGATTTTTATCATTTGCCATAATATTTTGATTTATTTGTTCCACAATCCCAATAATATTATTATTTTGATGCACGTGTTTTTGTATTGGGATTCTTGTCTTCAGGACAATCCTCTTCAAGAGGTTACATATTCCTCTTCAGGGGTCACTGGAGTGTTATTTATATATTTGAATTTATTAACCGCAGATTTTAATTTATGCACCAATATATATCTCATACTTTTGGTATGAAATCTATCATACTTCTAGTATTAAAGAGTTTCATTCATTTGGTCCATTAGGGTCTTTAATTATTTATGGTGCATAAGTTCAATCACTCCACTATATACAATAGATGCATTTATAAATGCATATGACAGCTTACTTGTTAAATATTGCAAGTTTTGATTCATTCATGTGTGGCTTTAACTATGAAGATCCTTTTATTCTTTGACATTTTTCGGCATTCCATTATCTTTGGGCTTATATCTCCCCCTAATGCCGACAAATGATCTTCTTTATATTTACAGTCAACGTACTCTATAATGGGCTACTAGGGTTTATTTATAGATGGAGAATTTTGTACAACGTATATTTTTATATTACGTTGAGAGCCCTTATAGGTATACTTTGGTGGTGATATACAAATATAAACTGTAATAAAATTATTCGCAGATGGGAAATGATTATTTATTTACCACACTATTATATGGGGATAGTAACAAGATGCAGCTGGTCGGATTTAAAGTAATAAGGACCATAAATTAAAAAAAGCGACCCTTGTATTTAATAAGTTGGTCCACATATATCTTCTGAAATATAAATTTTATTTGTATGTGATGTCATGATAATCCGACACATTTTAGTAATATGCCCAATATTATCCAAAATACTCATGCCATAAATAAAAGATTACAGATCATTAATTTTGGTGCAACTTTAAAAATTAGTCATTTTCAAAATATAGGATATAAACACAATGCGCTACCTAGATACGCAAGCTAAATTATGAAAGAATTAATTTATTATTTCTTTCGAAAATCAAGAGCTCCATTCTTAGCATACTATCACCATAACTATTGAAAATTAAATTTGAAAATTAGATTTTGTATTACGATCATTCATAAGGGGGGTTATTATATTTTTCTTCTAGTAATAAAGTAGAGGTAATCTCAAGATTTCTTAGTATGATTTTAAATTTATACTACTTCTGGAGTATAAAACTGCTAGCATGAAATATAGGTAGAGTTTTTCTATTCCTTAATTTTTCTATAATGTTCTGCTTATAGAACTTAAATTGCGTAAAACACAATGAACCAATTAAATTGCTCTAAAGAGGAGTTATGAACTTTTGGTAATCAATGATCCTTCAGGGATTCATATAAGATAATATGTTCCTTTGATAAGGTCTTATAGATATATATATTTTAAAGATCATTAAAAAAATCAGAGTTTTTGCCTTCTGTGTAAAGCTAATTAAAGAGCCTTACTTACATCTCATATCGATGTTAAATATATTTCAATCACGGGGAGCCCAACAAATCTTCTAGTAATTAATTTCTAACCATTCGGTATAATTTCTTAATAATATGAACAAGGTTAATGTGAATCTAATTCCATTTTCTAAAACAAAATAGTTTCTAACCCCTAACACTAGATCAGAGCTACTAAATGGGATTCTCGATGCAATAATCTACATTTATTTTATAATTAAATATATATCATTCACAATTAATAATTATACTTTTACTGCATCTAATAAATATTTCTCTAACCGTGATGAGGTTATACAGTTGAGGCATGGCGATAAATCCGTACCCACTTGGGAATACCATTCGAAAAAACATGCAAGGATCAACTATACCAACAAGAAATACGGAATAGCAAAGCCGTAAAGTTTTATTGTAGTAAAAGAATTGATCATGTAAACATAATTAATAAATGTATAATATGCGAAGAGATTGTGCGAGATTTTGGAAGACATATATTGTAAAAGGATTAGCCAATAGATCATGATATCTACACAAGTATATCCAAAAGGTATAATTGATATGGTTGGATCAATGCTGAAATTCAAAGCTATGGGAAAGTAAAATTAATGAAATTCGCATGACCGGAAATAATTAACCTAAAAAGGCAGAATATAATTTAAAAGGATCACATAATCTAGGCATTCTTTGAAGATCTCAAACAAAAGTTGCCATTCAACATTATATCAAATTAAAAAAAATTCCAATGCATCTACTAATAATGCTTAATTATGAATGCACAAGATTATAAGTTGGTTGTTCTCACGTAACTTTCATATTGAATATTCTAATATATCTAATTAGATTTCTCTAATTCGAAATATACTATACTTTATTTTATTTTTTTATTTAAAGAAAAAAAAATCTCACAACATGCAATGCATCAGTTTCTAAATCAACCTGGATTGACCCCCGCTTAACAATAAATGGAGGATGGATCATAAAATATACCCAAAAAAATAAAATTAAAAATCAACTAGGGCTCAATTTTTTTTTCTTTAATTTTTAACTGGTAATACTCCCGTCCTATGCGCGACGTACATCTTATTCTATGGAAATTACTTATTTTTTATGTATACAATATTAAATTTATAGTATATCATTACTTAAATTATTATACATATTAAAATCATACGTATATAAATTAATTAAGTAATTAGGATTCATACTACAAAAAGATACTATTCAATTACCTTGCAGGAAAAACACGATTCTTTCCTATGGCATACACACCCAAAATTCTTCAGTTGGTTAGGGCTTCGTACTGATAACGTGTTGTAAATCGAATCCTTCAAGTATCACAAATAAGCAATAATGCAGAGAAAATAATAGAGAGAACACGATGGAGAGAAAAATAGAGAATATTATTATTCATTGATGTGAGAATTACAATATCATGTCCTATATATAAGGGTGAAATCATATCTTCTATAGAAATCTAGAAAGATATGTATATATCTCTAAAGTATATCTTAAGTAATGTCCATCAAATAAATATATTTATAACACTTTTAAATAATTGAATTCACGTCCCCATTTCTGATATATTTAACGACACCCTTGATTAAAACAATTTGAAAAATACTCCAAAATCAATTTTTTTTTAAAAAAAAAACTAAAACAAATATGTGGTGTCTCAAAATCACACCCAATTCATGCTAATTTTATTATTAAAATAATTTTATTTCAATAATTATTAAAGCATTGACTCTAATGTAACAATATTATATTAAATACACCCTAAAATGAACTAAATAATTAATATTAAATAATTCAATCTCATATATTCAGTTGGACTATTTTGACTATATTCAATTAAATATAATTTTTAATCATTAATATTAAACATTGCTTCTGTACGTATATTCAATTGAATTAAATAATTCATCTAAAAAATTGACTTAAATAATTAATATTAAACATTGACTCATAGAAAATATTTTATTAAATATAATATACACTCTAGATTTACACAATTAAATATTAAATATTAATCATCAAATTCACTCTCATAATAAACAAATTCAAAATTTGCGTGTAAATATTAATATTTTAAGATATAAATTTGATTTTAATCTCAACATACACAATTGTAAAATAAAATTTCAGAATCTTTTTTATTAATATTTTAATAAAAAGTTTTGAATTCAAACCACTAACATTGTAGAATATATCATTTAAAAAAAAAGAAATATCCACTACATTTCAAAATCCTAGTTTGAAAATCAAATAATAAGAGCATTTATATAACTTTTTCTATATTGTGCATTTTTTCATAAGACTTGATATATTTTGCATGTCAAATAGCAAAAATTGCTATTTTAGAATTTTCCTCTTTCTAGTTCTTTTACACACTATAATTATTTAAAAATAAAAATAATTATTTTTTCTTCTGTAATAATTAAAGTGTGCGATTTTAAAAGTAGAAAAAATTGTCATGTGGTATTAAAAAGTGTAAAAGCAATAATTAAATTAAAATTAGCAAAAATAAATAAATAAATAAAAATGAAAAGACATGCGCTACTTGTCTTTGACTGGGAAGTCCACTAATAACTCCATTTCTATCTCCAATCAATCTCCAAATTTTCCGCAAATTCTTCAACTCAATAGCGACAACGCTTTCTAAATTTCTTACGCGTTTATTGAAAAAACATCCTGATTTCTAGAATGTGGAAAAAATAAACAGATAGAAACAAAAACTTAAATATTTTTAAAATTCAAAATGCTCGAATATATTCTGAATTAAACATATTTTCTCAAATTTATCCTAAATTATTAAAATGTTTCAAACTTTTTCCAAATTATTTAAAACAATACAAATATATTCCAAACTATTTTTTCCAATCAACAAAAATTTATTGTGTTATCGAAAATCCAAGTCAGACTCAATAAGCAATCCTACCAAGCATTTAAATTCAAAAAAATTAATTTGCTGACTTATATTTCCGGTGATACAATCGGTTTTCCTATTGGTGGAAAAACGATTTGTGACCTATTTATATAGTATAAAATAATTTGAGATAAATTTAAAAAATTAATACATAATTGAGAATATATTTAAATGTTTTACCTTTTCTAAACTACCATGGTTGACTGCATTTCATTTTATTTATGCTATTTAATTCTTGGCTTTTTTAAAATCAAATATTAATTTCGAACATTTATATATAAAATTGTATTTAAATTCCCAACATTTATTTATTTTTGCAATTAATTTCTACTGCAGTGGCAGCACCAACATGGCGGTCGCTCACGAATTTTTGAGTATATATATATAGAGCAGTGTTCAAATCCGAACCATATATTTATGTGTGAACAGTGAACTTATATCTAGCCGTCTATTTTTTGTAATTTAATGCATCAGATTTTGACATGTGGCATTTAATTAATGTTTTTTAAATAGCAAAAGGGCTTGATTGGTATAATTAAAAATATGATATATAGTATCTTTTTTTAGTTTGGTAATTTCCTAATTTCATGTAATTAACCAAAGATATTATATCTTTTTATTTGTTTTCATATTTTCTTTGTAGTTATCGTTTATTATCAGCCATCTTCCTCCTCCTCATTCTCTTCAACCTCCATTATTGCCGTCGCCGATGCCATCAGCCATCTTCCTCCTCCGCATCCTCTTCAGCCTCCATTGTTGCCGCCGCCGATGCCATCAGCAATCTTCCACCTCCTCATCCTCTTCAGCCTTCATTGTTGCTGCCGCCGATTCCATCACGCTGCCAGGGCCGAACCGCTTAGATCTGGGACCCACCGCACCATCCATGTGAGACTCAGAGAGTGTCTCTCCGCCCGCCACTGGTTCACCAACGTCCGCTCCGCCCACATCAAACTCTTCCTCACCAACGTCCGCTCGTCTCGTCGCTGGCTCTCCTCCGCCCACAACAAATTCTTCCACCCCGCAACCCACATCGCTGTCGACGATGATATTTTTTTCCACAAAGAAATTCAGTTTGTCTCACAAGGCTGGCGACAAATATAAGTTTTATTTCATGTTGTTTTTCATTTTTTCACTCATTATTTTTTTCGCTTTGAATTTAGGGTTCATGAACAGTTTTTTTTTTTTTTTTTTTTTGTAAATGTCGTGTGGCTACGCAACGCTGGATGTAAGGCACGTAGATGATGGATCCGGCTGTCACTTGGTGGATCGCCTTCACGAGCAGATTTCATTATTTTTGCGTCATACACGATTATCATTGTTATTTTAGATGAGTGTCATTGTTTTTGAATAAATGTATCATTGTTCGAATTCATGTTTAATGGATTGATAATTATCTATTTATTGTCTACATTGTGTGACTCAGTTAATATGTAGCATTGTATGTTGTTTATATTATCATTGCTACATGTAATGAATATCATTTTATCAAAATTATCATTTTAATCTTAAATAATTTTTAATATACCTTTAAAATCATTGTTATCTTTATTCAATATCATTGTACGTTGTTTGACATTATCATTGTTACATGTAATTATTATCATTTTATCAAAATTATCGGTTTAGTCTTAATTGAATTTAAATACACCTTTAAGATCATTGTTATTTTTAATAAATATCATTGTACGGTGTTGACATTATCATTATTACTTGTATTCAATATTCCTCAATCAAATTCGTTCGTCGGACGATTTCTGCTTCCCTTTTTCTCTCTCTCTGTCGTCAAATTGTTGAATTTCGTAGGTGGAATGATATTCAATTAATTAAGTAAATAGATAATAATGAGAGGAGATCGTAGAAGGATTTTAATGATATTCAATTAATTAAGTAAATAGATAATAATGGGAATATATCATGAGCTATATTTTTGGTAACTGCACCCTTAATTTTCGCATGCAGATCTTTAATGATTTGAATTTTACCTGTTTGTGACTAATTTACCCTTTTGATGATATATTAACACTGCGACAATGATAAATATCATCATTAAATCGTGGACGTTAATCTCTTAAATGAATGGCTAGATCTTGGTCTCTGTTCATTCACAGAACATTGTTCAGCCATGAACGCACCCCTATATATATATATATATATATATATATGAAAAATAAAAGTATGTACAAATAATCCCATGAAATTGTAATTAAGCTACCAAGACATTCGAATTCTGCATTCAAGATGGAAAAACAAGCATATCCAAAATAAAGAAGCAAATGTCACAAGCAATGCCCTTCCACTCGCGGTGATTCGCTGCAACTGCTTCATTCATCAAGGCTATGTTGCTGATGATGGCGATAACACGGGCAAACCAAAAGTATTCCATATTTTGTTTGTGAAATGGGACGAGTCTATTCCCCTAAAAACAAGAATGAAATGAAGACAAAACTATCATCGACTTTAAAGTCCACTCACTAATTAATTTTTCCTTTCATCACAACTAGTAAGCGAATTATACGTTTTCTAATAGATTTATAAATTTAAATTTATTACAAATTAATGCATTTTCCTCAAATATATAAATTATATGTATTACTAGATTATATGCCAAATTATTATTTTGTTGTAAATTATTATATGTACTTAACTGCAAATTACTCAAATATGTTTTCGAGTATTGATGTAAGTGACACGTATCAACACTACTTTGATGAGTTACATTCGAAAAAAAATCAAAGGTGAAGTTGACAATCAAAAAAATATAAGAGGAAGCTTGTTTCAAATAAGTAATAATGTGGTGGTGTGGGACTATAAGGACCAAAAGTGTACATCAATTTCAACACTGAATCGAAGTACACAAGAACCTCAAGGTGTTATTCACAAGTACTCTTGATGAAACAAATGTTGGAATATTACGGTACAAAGTTTGAAATTTCTGAGTGACCTCGTTCTTACGACTTCATTGGTCAAAACTGAAATTTCTGATTTCAGTGAGGCGTTTTCACTAATTAATGTATCTTTAATTTCATGAAAATTTTCTAATTCCTTAACATTTTTTTCAAGTGAAATATACTCTGAGCTTGAATGAGAAGGTTTATCGTTATCATCAAAATAAATAGTTGTGCTAGATGAGGGAAGATTAGTTGTTACCAATATCTCGCGGTTTGACGCGCTCTCTTCTTCATCGGTAACGTCTTCGTCAATGGCTGCCATGAAGGCTAGGAATGCTTCCTCATCATTTTCGTCCTCAGACGTATAGTAGCCATCATCATGGTCTGGTACGTCTGGCACTTCAGTTCTTGTGAGCATCGCTTGGGCAACAGCTTTGGATGCTCTCCTTTCAAACACCTTCTTCAATTTGTCTCTCTCCTCTTGAGAGACTAGAGAACATTCATACTTCAGATGATCTGGAGAGTTGCACTCGTAACATGTGCGTGGATCTCTCTTTGTGAACCTTTGTTCACTGGACTGTGCTTCCTTTTCCTTTCCTTTTGCCTTCTCGAGAAGCTTGGCCAGGTTCCTCAACTGTTCCTCCAGTTTGGCAACTGACAGTTTAGTTTCCTTCTTCTGAACTGTGTTGGAGGTGTCCTTCGCTGGTGAGGGTTGATAGGCAGTTTTCTCGAAGTGAAGTGGCCTTTTTGAACGTCTTTGGAAGTCTCTCTTTACGAAAAATGCTGCGTCACCATCAGCTGTTGAATTTGGGGTTCGAACAACTTCATTTCTGTTCACCATCTGGATGTCCCATTCATGGGCTTGGAATTCAGCGAACAGTTCTTTGGTGGTCATTTTGGAGAGATCTATGGTCTTCAAACTGGTGGTTTTGACTAACCAATCTTCCTTTGGCAATCTTGAAAGAATTTTAGCATTCATAATGGCCACTTTTTCTTCTTTTCCAAGATTCTTCATTTCACTGACGATAGTATTAAACCTTGCTTCCATCGATTTGATTGTCTCGCCAGGTAGTTTCTGGAAGGATTCATATTTCTCCGCGACGACCTGCTTCTTGTTGCGTTTCATCACCTCTATTTCTTTTGTGATGTCATTGATCCAATCCCAAAGTTCCTTGGTCGTGTTGTTCTCTAAGGCTGCGTCATGGAGGGAATCTGGGAGGGATTGTATGATCATTTCCTGCACGATGAGATCAACCTGATGACGTTCCTTGTCCTCAAGTGTCCAGTCCTCCATTGGTTTATCTATCATCTCGACACCGCCTGGGTCTTGTCCTTGAGCGAGGAGGACTTTAGGAATCTGAATCTTCAGAGGTCCATTCTTAAGAACTTCATCCATCTCTGGATGTTGAGCTTTTAGTTGAAAGAGACACCTCTTCTTCCATACTTCAAACTTCTCTGGGTTGTACTTGGGAAGGCTTGGATAACTCATCATTATCTTAAGATAATTTGCTCGTTAATCACACTAGACAAACAGTTAGAGTGTAAGGAAGTACGGATTTGGTCTTAAGCGACTCAAGAACAGGACAGTCTAGAAAGATCGACCTGCGTTGATACCACTTGTTGGTCCCAGATCAGAGTACGTATAATGTGCAGCGGAAGTATTAAAACAGTTAAATACACTCTAATTCGCGGCCAGTTCAGTTTCTTATCAACTCAGTTTTTATGAAATAGTTTTAGAAACACAGTTTATGTTATCCAGCAGTTTAGATTAACAGTTTTACAGTTATAGGGAATTAATAGTTATACACTTCAACACTTACAACATTTTCAGGGTAAGTGTTGAAGGTTTCAAGATATAAATTGAAAGTTGTTAAATGCGTAAAGTAAGCAAAACTGTAAATGACACATGATATTTATGGTGGTTCGGAGCCTTAAGTCCTACGTCCGCTCTTCGGATATCAGATCCAAAAATTCACTAAGTTATGAAGATACAATCCTCACGATCTATAGCCAGTTGCTGTAGAAACCTCCGTCCACAGCACAATGGATCACTCGCCTAGGTAGTTGTACTCCAGTCCTTCTTCAATTCGTCGAAGATTTCGCATCTTCTCTGTGAACTGGCAGTCGTCGAATATGGACTGAGGACAAACCTCCCTTTTCCTTCTCCGGTAGAATGGATGGTTGAGTTCTTCCCAGAACGTACACTGGTTGGCAGTTGCCTGTACTAACCTGCCCTTCCTTTGCAAGATCAGGTTGCTGTGTTCTTACTCTGAAAGTAAGAACACCAAGTCAGTAGACTTAATCCTCGTGTACCCAAGGTCACACGGTGAATCTCCAGGGATTCTGTGAGCAATGAGTGCCTCGTGTTCAATAAATGAACCACGGTATTAATGTCTTCTCGCTTGAGAGTGTTTAATGCTTGAGCTTTAATTTCAGCAGAGAGGCTGGAGTAAATATATCGAAGATTCAAAGATGCGAAGGTCTTTCAAGGTGCAAAGGTTTTTCTGTCTCTGTTGTTCCTGCTATTTATAGGTTGGAAACCAGAAAATAGCCGGTAGAGACATTTTGAAGGATGTCCAATCATAGTCCATCATTTTCTGAAAAAGTCGTCTGCTTCTCTGCTTTTTCTGCTGCATTGTCCTGTTATGCAGGCAGTTTGTACTTGATGTGTAAGATGCCGAACAACTTTGTACGCCAGTCGCAACTAAGTCTCTGACTGTCTTTTATCATTGACTTCCTTAGAGTTCTTCTGCGACTGATCAACATCTTGCTATGTACGCATTCTTTGACGCAAAACTGTCTTGGTATGAAACTGTGAGCTCCTCTCGGTAGTTTCTTTGTAAAAGTTGTATCCACAGTTTTCTTTGAATATCCAAGCTTCGACAGGAAAAACTGTCTTCACAGTTTTTCGTACCCTTTGCTCTGCTCTGCTTTTCTTCGTCCTTTATGTTTCACAGTTATCTCGTCTGAATGGCGTCTTCTTCAAAACTGTTCCA
Source organism: Plectranthus barbatus (assembly GCA_026898455.1). Lineage (NCBI taxonomy): Eukaryota > Viridiplantae > Streptophyta > Magnoliopsida > Lamiales > Lamiaceae > Plectranthus > Plectranthus barbatus. The sequence continues at coordinate 5,481 of JAPKLW010002701.1, read as the reverse complement.
CAGTTTTGACAAATCTCTTCTCCTAGACTATTACAACTCGATCATCCTATACAAGGATTACATGAGGTAATAACTCTAAGACCTAGACTTTGGTATGTAGTTTTGACATATCAAAACATCACTTTAAGGTTAGATTTCTACATCAACACCTAACAGTTATTTTTAAATTACAAAACCAAATCTCTTTTCTAAATTTCCTCAAACTTCTATGTTCTAAGAACTATAGCTAGTACTCATAATATCTCGTTGCACAGTCCCTGTGGGATCGACCACCTTAGGGTGTAAAAATTTATTTGCTCGCTGTTTCTATAGTTATCTGCCTGCCCTTCTCTAGAATTTGATGAAATAATCGCTGCAACTGCTTCATTCATCATCAAGGCTATGTTGATGATGATGATGGTGATGGTGATCATAACACCAACAAACCAAAAATAGTCCATATCTTAGAAAAGAGTATGTAGAATTTGTTGGGTATTTTGTATTGAAGTGATTTGGAGGAACGAAAATGATTTGATATTTTGTGAATAATTGATTACGATTGATAGAACATGAATCCTATTTATAGGATTTGCATGGGGATAATTAAAAAGACACTTTGACTATATTAAATATAATGCATGTATTCAACTAGTTCATGTACTTGATCATTCATGAATCTCCAGCTTCATGTATCTTCATTGATGTATCTTCCAAGTAGCTTGAAGGTCACTTTTGGATATATATTAACCTTTCAACACCCCTTCTTAATGTGTAATCTGAAAGTGATTACGAAATCTTCGAAGCAACTCAGATGCTACGACTTTAGTGAGGTTGTCTGCGAGTTGCTCCTTAGTGCCAACAAATTCAAGTTTGATTTCTCCTTTAGCCACAAGGTGTCTGATGTAGTGGTGTCGAATTTCAATATGCTTTGACCTCGCATAAAAACAGGATTCTTTGTCATAGCAATGGTCGACATGTTGTTGCAGAAAATTGTGGTCTCGCTCATTTGCTTTTGCTGAACATCAGCAAGGATTTTCCTTAACCACACAGCTTCACAAGCAGCATCATTGGGAGCAATATACTCTGCTTCAGCAGATGAGAGCGACATTGTAGCTTGCTTCTTTGATGACCATGAAACAATATTTGAGCCCAAACAGAAAATGTATCCAGATGTGCTTTTTCTATCATCATGTGATCCAACCCAATCACTATCAGTAAAGCTAATGAGATCACTATCTTCTTCTTTGAAATACATGATCCCAAACTTCTTTGTTCCTTGAAGATAGCGCAAAATTCTCTTTGTTGCAGCATAATGTAGCTTGCTAGGATTATGCATAAATCTTGAGATCAAGTTAACAGCATACATTATATCTGGCCTGGTATTAGTTAGATAGATCAAGGATCTAACTAAGCTTCGGTATAATGCTGCATCAACTTTCTCAGCACCATCCTCCAACTTCAATTTTTCATTTGCAGCCAATGGAGTAGCAATTGTCTTGCATTCAGCCATTTGAAATTTTTTCAGCAATTCACCAAGGTATTTTTCTTGAGAAATAAATATTTCTCCTTTAGATTGTTGAACTTGGATTTCAAGAAAAAACTTCATTAATCCAAGATCGGTCATCTCAAATTCTTTCTTCATGTTCTCTTTAAATTCTTGCACCATAGCATGATTAGTTCCCACGTAGATCAAATCATCCACATACAAATAAACAATGAGAAAATCATGTGTACCTTTCGTTATGTACAATGATGCTTCACTTGGGCTTTGTTGGAAACCAACCTTTTAGCCCGTAAAGTGCTTTCTTGAGGCGATAAATGTTTTCTTCCTTTCCCTTGATAATATATCCATTTGGTTGTTGGATACAAACCTCATCTCGCAAATCACCATTTAGAAACGTTAATTTGACGTCCAATTGGTAAACAGGCAACTCCAATTGTGCAACAATAGCAAGGACAAGTCGAATAGTCTTTATTCGTACAACATGTGCAAATATCTCGCTGAAATCAACTCCGAATTGCTACGAGTATCCCTTGCCGACCAATCTTGCTTTGTGTTTTTGGATTGTGCCATCTTCATTCAGCTTGGTCTTGTAGACCTATTTTACTCCAATCACATTTTTGCCTTTGGGGAGATCAACAAGCTCCCATGTGTTGTTCTTCTTGATGCTTACTATTTCCTCATCCATTGCATTTCTCCAGTATGCATTTTGGATGCTTCTGCATAAGTTTCATGTTCTGTAGCATAAAGTGTCATATTTTCTGTAGCAAACACACAAAGCGCCATGTTTGTTGTAGCATAGATGTCTAACTTCGAAATTTTCTGTGTGGACTTTCAGAATCTTCAATGGATGTTGGTGAATTGGAGCGGCAGAGGATGTTGGAGCTTATCCAAAACTGGAATGACCTTCTTTATTTGGAAATGAAGGAGATTTTTTGCTTTGGCTGGTCTTTGATCACTGCAAACTTCGCAGATTAATTACAAACACAATGGCAAATAAATTTATAATAACCCAGAGGTTGTCGAACCTAGAGGAAATGTGCAACGAAAATATCCCATGTACTAACTATAGTTCTCAGATTTATTGTTTGAGTAGACAGAAATTTGGGTTTTGGTTTTGGAAAATAAAGATGACAAGACTGAAATTTAAAGAGTTTTTAAAAGCAATAATAAAGAACACAGATTTTAGGGCAAATAATCAATCAAAATACATGTCAAATCAATCAACTCTACAATGGTGGGAAATCAGATTAATGTATTAAAATTCCTTTGTTGGACAATTTTAACCTAGGTTACTATCATGTGACTGTATATGCTTTGTTGGCCTCAAGAACACAATAATAATCAACCTGAATAAAAACATAGATTTAATTCCCTACAATTGATTAATCTTCCTTTTGAGACAGAAAACCAATTATATTCAATTCCTCTTCCTGTTATTAATTTTCTCCTCTCAGTCCTTCAATTAACAACTATGAATAAAGAATCAATTTCGTCTCTCAATCCATTATCAATCCTAAATTCTATCAATTAAATCAGGAATTGAAACCATGAAATTTGAGTTGATCAATCTAACATGCACACATGATTAATTACACATAGCCCTAGAATCCGCTAGGGTTTCTAGCCACTCATAATGGAAAGAAACACAATAAACATTTTATTAAAATGCATAATAAAACTTACAATAAAAATAAGGGTTGAATCCTCTCCAAAATAACGAAAACTTCAATAATCCAAGAGAAAACTAAATGTAGAACTGAAAGGAACTGGTAGGCAACCCTCAAAACTCGAGCAAAACAAGTATTTATAGAGGTAGAGGTGTACAAATTGGGATCTAAGGCCAAAAATATGATTTAACCATAAAAATCTCGAAAATTCCTTTTCTGGGCTTGTCTCGGTCTACGTGGAGCTTGCGACGGTCGACGCAGATCCCCTTGCATCGGTCGACGTGGACTTCATATCGGTCGAAACAGAGACGTTGTTCCCCCTTTCGATCCTTCTGCGTAGTCTCACGGTTTTGGCCATAACTTTCACTCCCGAACTCCGATTGACCCGATTCCAGTTGCATTGGAAAGATAACTCAAAGATCTTTCTAATTCGGTGCTCCATTAGCTTGAATTCCAACTGTGAAAGAAGTCGCGACTGTTTCATTGAACATCTGTTGCTTTCGGTACGGGTTTCCATTGGATTTGGCCCAAAACCTGCAAAAACACACCATGGCAAGCATAATACCCCAATAAACATGACTCATGCTCGATTATTTACTAAAACTCAAGTAAATGCAAGAAACCAATAAGAAAACAATGTGATAAGTGAGGCAAAATACGAGCTTATCAGTTTTCTTCCCAACTCTATGATTCATTCTCATCAAAAATAACATCTCGAGAAATAACCAAATTGTTATTTTTTGGACTTAGCGAACGATATTCCTTACATTCGTCACTATATCCAGTGAAGATCAGCTTTTCTCCTTTATGATCAAATTTCTCTCTTTTTTGAGATGGAATATGAGAATATGCAATCGAACAAAAAACTTTAATATGTTGTACCTAAGGTTTCTTTCGGTGCCATGCCTCATATGAAGTTTTATTGGGAACCGCCTTTGTTGGAGAGCGGTTCAAGATATAAACTGCAGTGAGAATTGCTTCAGCTCAAAAGGATTTCAGAAGTCCTTTTCCAGTCATCATTCTTCGAGCCATTTCAACTATGATCCGATTCTTGCGCTCGGCGACTCCATTTTGTTGTGGGCTTTAGCGGACTGTGAGTTGCCTTTGGATTCCATTTTCTTTGCAGTACTCCATGAATTTGTTTCCAATAAATTCTCCCCCTCGATCAGTCCGAAGAATTTTTATTTTCCTTCCACTTTGATTTCCACCAATTTTCTGAATTGCTGAAACCTTGCTACATCAGAATTCTGATTTATGATGTATGTCCACATCATCCTCGTGTAGTCATCAATAAATAGGATAAAATGCCTATTATTGTTGAGAGATGGAGTTTGCATAGGCCCGCAAATATCAGCGTGCACCAACTCAAGTGGCGCCTTTGCTCTAAATGAAGTCTTTGAGAATGGTAACCGATGCATTTTTTTCAAAAATGCACCCTTCACATAGACTATGTTGTTCATCAATGTGAGAAAGACAAAAAAAATATATTTTTCTTTTTCAATAAATTCAGCCCCTTGCAATTGAGATGTTCGTACCTCAAATGCCAGAGCTTGTAATCAACATCGATTGTGCTTTGGAATACACACTCCTTGGTTGTTGGAAGGCTTAATGGAAAGATCTTGTTTGGAATCATCTTGATCAGTGTCATGATGATATTCTTTTTCTTGTCAATAATGGTGCAATGACCATTATTAAAATCCACCTTGTAAGATTTCTTCAATAATTGTCCGACACTTAATAGATTTTGAGTGAACTTCGGTACAAAGAAAACATCCTTGATGACATTTATTTTCTTTTCCTTTGTTTTAACCGCAACTGCTCCTCTTCCAGCAATCTTGTGCCCTTTACCATCTCCAAGTGTTACTTTGGATGAATAAGACTCATCAAGATCTACGAACATGCTTTTATTTCATGTCATATGGTTGCTACAACCATTGTCAACAAACCATATATTTACAGCATCTTGTTGAGAATTTAAGCAAGAGTAAAATACTTGTTCTTTCTCAGTTTCGTCTTTCTCAGTGAAGTTTGCTTCTTTCTTTTCACCTTCTTGTTGATACCAGCAATCTCTTTGGGAATGAGTTGCATTTCTACACCTTTTGCACTTGAATCGACAATCATTTGTGTTGTAATTATTTATGCATATGCGGCAGCATTCTTCAAATCTTGTAGCATTGTTGTTTCCACCACGGCCCCTTCTTTGAGTGGATCTAAATGATGGATACTTGTGCTTTGCTGTAACATTCTTTGTTGCAGCAGCATTGTTGCGATCTTGTTGTGATATTTGGCATTTCCTTGAAAGGCTTGCTCCAAATTCACATTTGAGAATCT